>JAZGTI010004558.1:0-27753 GCA_036877585.1 Botia kubotai
ACGTGTAGCTTCATCCGTTCACTGCAGGAACTGGTTTCCTGAACAGTTCAACTGGACAGAATGGCCATGTGGCCACGTTTGCTGATGTAGGCTTGATTGACAGAGAGGAGAGCGATGTGGCTGATGCAAACAGGTGAGGACATGAAATTCAAATAGTCTTTTTACTTATATTTCTATTTTTACTGTATTTTTACTTGACTAATTACTTTCTTAAAAACACAGTTCTAGTCTTCGTGGGCATGATTGTTAAATATGTTTATATGACTTAGATATGTTACAATGATTTACCTCATCTTAATTATGTTTTTTATCCTTGTTCATATTGAATATCCTGTTTTCTTAATGTCACTACGATTGTAAAATACCATTTGTTTGTTTCAACAAGCGTAAAAGTTACTGTTGAGTTGAATTCAAATGTGTCTGTCCCGCAGGTTCGGGGCCGATTCTGGGTTGTTTTTACGCACACAGCAGCGCAGGCCCCTGAGACGACAGCGCTCGTTACCCAGCATGCATCAGGCCGAGCCAGCACCGCAGAGTCAGACCATCATTAATAATGATGCCATTCAGAAGATCAGTGCCCTCGAGACTGAGCTGGCCAAACTCAGAGCGCAAATCGCACAGATCGTTCAGGTGCAGGAGCAAAGCGTGCAATCTGCAGGTAAAATGAGATTAAGGCCTGAAACCTATTCGCACAAGTCAACACAAGCATTTTTAATTGTGCAAGCTTGATTTTGTGCACCATTGCGTTCCAAAATGTGGTGTTGTGTATTTGTATGAAATTGTGAATAATGTTGTATAATACAGAGGAAGTACACACAGTGCTCTGAGCTTTACCATAAGGGACACTGTAGTGGGCCTTATCTTAAATAGTAGTATAATATATTTTATTTATAGTCTTAATTTTTGTATTATGTTTAAGCATCAGCTCCAGGTGGTCCCCCCATACCCCTGGCCCCGCCCATTCCGCCTCCCCCTCCACCACCCCCTCCTCCTTGCCCCGCCCCCAGCATGCAGAGAAGCTTTTCTGTCATCGACCTCATCAGAGAGCGCCGGGGTAAGGCGGGACAGAACACAGTACTGGACCTTGAACCCAAAAAGCCAGAATTCCCAAATATGTTGGACGTGCTAAAAGACATGGACAAAGTGAAGCTGCGCTCAGTGAAGAGGTGAATATCAGCTTTATTTAAAGAGAGTTTAGCACAGGACTAGTGTCGGACCTGCTTACAAAGCTAATGTTTTACGTTTCCCATGGTTTGCAGTCGTACAGAGGACAGCAACACTAAACCCAAGCCCGTCGAACCCACAGATACTGCAGCGCTGATCGCAGAGGCCCTGAAACGCAAATTCGCTCACCGTTACCGTAGCGACAGCGAGTGTGACAGCAGTTTCAAGCTGCCAGCCCCTGAAAACAAACCCAGTGTTGGCACTCCACAGGTAAAATCACTTCGACTTCTCAGACTCTACAGTTTTTTTTATAGATGCGTCTATATTGTCTAACATTTAAAATAATTTTATACGTTTTTCTTGGCAGTTTGGGCAACATATGCTGAAATCAACTGGAAGGAAAAAGCTTAACTAGGAGGATAAAGAAACAATTAACCAGAAGGTTCTGAATTCCATGTAGTGACCAACTCTCCACATATTGTACGTTCATGATACACACACGTGCATTTCAAAACACTATGCAGCCAGTCTGTTTGTCGCTATTGGGAATCAGTGTTGTGTATCTTTGATTTTGCACTTTTGCACTGATTTTCTGTCAGTATGTGTTGTACCACAGTGGTCCCACTGTGTAAGTTTGCTCATTTACCACCAGTTTTATTAATGTTTTTTATGAATGTCTGATTTTATGCATGTAATGTTTTGTTTTCAGTTTAATCTGTTAAAGATCAACAGTGCAAGTACACAATCTTGTTCAATTTTGTGGTCAAAGGGTTTTGAGCGTGTGCACATAACTGTTTGGATCGTTCTAGATAACATTTAGCATATTTTGGTACCAAAAACGTTTTTAAAGGTACAATTTATATAATGGTTAGCAAATCACTACTTTCATTTTAACTACCAAGTTAAAATGCTGCTTCTTTCAGACTATGACTAACTATGACTAGGTGTTTTCTGACCGGTGTTGAGAGCGAATTTAAAATGAACGGTTTTATTTATTTCAGAACACTGTGTCATTTCTAGAGGTTATTTAACAAATTGTTTGAATAATGTTTCTTTTATGTAAAACTGGACGGTAACAGTATCTATTAAGATTGATTTTCTGTAGTTACCTTACAACATCAGAACGGTGTGACACTGTTTGTACTCTTGTTTATACCTTTGCACATTTAACTTTTTTTGTTGTGCACCGGAACAACAGGCCCTGATGGCAAGTCTGTATATCGAATTATAATTTTCTGCTTTGGACTGTAAATGTTAAAAGCACATAGGAACAATACCTCAGAATAAGTTAACCTCTTTGCTGAGCTCTATTTTGTTTCATTAGACAATTTCATTTTTGTCCCACATAAAACAACCGTTTCGATGTTTTCATTTCCGAATAAACTAAACCGTCAATGTGTTGATACATTTCTGTCAGATTTTAGTTTTCCTGTGTTGACCAATTGCTTACATCATACAATGTCATATTTTAAGCACAGTATCAGTGTATGCCATTCGATAGAGAAACGTTTTGTGAACGTTTTGTTTTATTCATCAAAAATGCAACTGCAACATGTATGAAAAGATTTCAACAGCAAAGACTTTACAAAAGGGCTTGACGCGTACGGTCACCTTCCCCAATGGCTGTTACAACAAACTGTAAACAGTTTTATTTTAAATCAACAGTCTTACAGCACTTACAACAAAACTACAAATCACCTAAAGCACCTCTTCTCCAAAAAAACAGAGAAGCACAAAAAACAACAACTGTCCATCTCTCTGTACAGAACCCTAAACAATACACGAAAAATGGAATGTTCAAATGTTAAAAATTAAACCAAGTCTTTCATATACATATAAAAAACAAATTCTCCACAACAAACAGAAAAAGGGTCGAACAGTGCACTACATGAAGTTAAAATGAAAACGACAGCTGGTTTGGTCACTTAGCTTTGTGCATAGTTTTAAGGCATCGTGTAGCGGTCTTCAGAAGAGACGAGTGGCGTTGAGACATTCGAAGGAGTTCGATCGTTCTTTACAAAACATGGAGGGGAAAGGGGTGTGGCTACCTCAAAAAGGCACCTTCCTTGTTTTATCACTATAAGCAGGGCGGTAAAATCCCCAGACAGTCCGTTCGGCTACACGTCTTGTCACACCACACCTCTCTACTGTATTTCACCGACTTTTTACAGAGTAACGTTTCTTCAACACAACGGTATTGTCTGTAGGGGCGGGGCTAAGCAGGGCGGGGTCAGGATGAAAGCAAGCCTAACCCTTGATCCCTGTATCCCAGGGACGAGAGGCAGGGATGCAATGGATCACAAATGGCATTCGTATGCATCTCGCCAACAGAGGTGCAGCCCAACAGATTTTGTTGATCGTCAGCAGTCGATTTTCAAAAAACGTACAAGTGGTTCTTCACATCTGTGCTTAAAAGGCAACAATCACAGAAGTAACACGACTCATTTAATAAACAGCGTGTGTAAACAGTCTTCAGAGGCAGCAGAGGACCGGGCTCTTCACATTTGTATTTTTTGTACACAAGAAGGAAGATTGATTTGCAGAAGCACTGGCACTTTCTCACACACACACGCACACACACGACACAAACGCACGCGCGCACACATACAAACACACACACGTGAGCACACACACACGTCACAAACACACACACACGCGCGCGCGCACACGCACTCACCGTCTCTTGGTGCAGTTTCTAAAAATCTCACCTATAAATACTCCAGGTGTTTCGAATCACTTTGAGCAATTTAAATGTTTCAAAATGGCACTTTAAAGCCATAGGAGGAGCTTCTTTACCCCCCCCAAATTCCCTTACAGTTTCTGTCAAATCTGAATTAGTAACGCCCCGGAAAAACACAACGTCAAATAAATACATTACAACAATTAAAATAACAACTACGTTGCCGCAGTGGCCAAATGAGGTATCTATGTATTGCTCTATGTCAAGGGGTAAATGAGAGTTTAAAATTAAATAAATTAAATCAACAAACAAACACACAGAAAAGAAAAACGAATCATCAGTGGTTGGTTCGTGACGGGCGGTGAGCAAATCAAATGAGACTTAATATGATTGGCTGAGGGCAGTAGAGGCGTTTGCTTTGGGGCGTCATGACTCTTTGCCTCCCTGAGATAAAGTTCTAGAATTGGGCTTTTCAGTGGCCCGGGCCGGCTCGGACTCCCCCTCTTCTGAGCTGCCCGATGCCTCAGGCTCCATGGCACTCCAGCTGGCCTTGTTCAGACCCAAATGGCCGAGCATGGTTTGAGAGAGCCGCGTGTCTGAGAACCGCGCCCACTCTGCGAACAGAGGCTCCACCACGTACGTCATGAAACCTGGAGACCAGCAGAAAAATGAGACAGAATCAAGAAATCTCTAGATCTGACCTGCTTTCTGAACCGTTTCAAACTGTTAGATAACAATGATGAACCATCCTAAGGGAGTTCTAGTTTTATAAATGTGAAGTATGTAATTAATATTTAATACAATAATAGTGCACCTGTAGCTAACTGTATTGTATTGGGTTAGCAGTGCAAGGGTGTGGGTTCGATTCCTAGGGAACACGTACTGACGCATAACATGAATACACTGTAGATAGATACACGGATGTAAAAATACAACTGTCTGTCTAATACAATCAGACCCATTTTTACTGGTCCGGCATTAACTTGAACCTAACCTCAACACAACTAAAATAACTAGAATAACCTAATTTATCTAACCTAATGGAACCAGAATAACCTAATTTATCTAACCTAATGGAACCAGAATAACCTAATTTATCTAACCTAATGGAACTAGAATAACCTAATTTATCTAACCTAATGGAACCAGAATAACCTAATTTATCTAACCTAATGGAACCAGAATAACCTAATTTATATAACCTAATGGAACCAGAATAACCTAATTTATAAGTCCAAGACACCAAAAGCAAATCAAACCTCTGCCTGGCAGAAAAAACAGCTAGTTCTTACAAAAGCTACGCTGTTATGAAACCGCTGTTACCTCCACACCACATAATTAGTAGCTTTGTTACTAAATTACTTCACATTCATAGGCCAGAACACACGGCTGCTAAACATACAGCGTGCAGTACACGAAACATACAGCGTGCAGTACACGAAACATACAGCGTGCAGTCCACTAAACATACAGCGTACAGTACACAAAACATACAGCGTACAGTACACAAAACATACAGCGTACAGTACAAAAAACATACAGCGTACAGTACACGAAACATACAGCGTACAGTACACTAAACATACAGCGTGCAGGACACTAAACATACAGCGTACAGTCCACTAAACATACAGCGTACAGTACACGAAACATACAGCGTGCAAACCAAAGCGTGATGTTCTTACCGATTTGAACACCGCCTATCGTGTTCGTTTCACTGTCACACAGCGGACTGACCTCAAGTTTATACTGCTTTTCAATGTCGCCTGAATCAGATACGGAAAGAGATTATGAGGGTTTCTAATTGGCTCTGGAACACTGGAATGATAACGGTGTCATGATTGTGATTGGTCGAGACTCCACCTTGATAGAAGAATTCTTGGGTAACCTTCTCGCTCCACTGCTTGCTGAGCTCCCACGGTCTGCATGGGTTACAGATGTCTGCACACTTCAAAGCCATCTGGAACACACGAACATGTGGATTAAACCTGGACTGCACGTCTCATACATGAGTATAAGTGTCTTGTATTGGGCAAAAACAACAACAACAAAAGGGACTTCAATTAAGTACCTTAATCTGCATAATACTGACTATATTTACATTTATGCATTTGGCAGACACTTTCATCCAAAGCGACTTACTTTGCATTATACTATACATCGTTTCTGAGTATGTGCAATCCCTGGGATCGAACCCATGCATTGTTAACACCATACTCTAACCACTGAGCAACAGGAAAGCCAGCTTTATATTTGCATTAGAAGCTGCAATTAAATAGCTTTTTTGTGAAAAATAAACAAAAATCAGCCACTGAGCAAGTACACGAGAGATCAGTGTTTAACACGATCTCCTTACTTTTCCCGGAAAAGTCAGTTTGGTTTCATTTGACTTAACATACATAAAAGTACGTAAATAACCTGCGATTTTATATTTCAAACATAGATGGCGATTGAGAGGCAAAAGTTACAGATGGCAGCTTTAACATGGAGTGTTGTCATAGCCATGAAACTGGCCAGTCTGTGATGTTACAAACTGCAGCTTTGTATATAGAAGTGGATATAAAAAAAAACGTGTTGTTTTCCTGCGAAAATATCTCTGCTTGTCAAAGAATGCATTTTGAATTTACTCCGAGTATTTTGTACAGCATTTTGTTTTGTTCCATTGGAATGTTTTCTCTTTACTTCCAGTATAAATCTCAATAAATAATTTTATTTTCTTTAAAAGTGCTTGCAGTGCATGAAAATTTGTTTTTAATGTTTTTTTAATGACCGTTTTACTGTAACTGATTCTGAATTCCAGATTCCCACCTGCAGAATGAAATGCCGGTGAGAGGCGTTTCCCAAACACAGGTCGTCCTTATCCAGATGAGTCCTGAACCGAGACAGATACTCGTTCTGTCTGCTGATGTCTGTGGCCAGAATCAGCGATCCCAGCTGCCTCTCCATACTCAAACTGTTAGACACCAGAAACACCATTATAGAATATATACAACCACGAGCATATTAACACACTTCTTCAATACGTCTTAACACTGAATCACTCTGCTGGCTCTCATGACAGTAAATTCTTCATCATTAGATCATAACCGTAACATTAAAAGGCACGGTAGGTGATTTTTTTTCCAGACATTTTGTTGTTATGCGGATTAAAAGTCTTTTCACGTCTTGATAGCAATCACTTAGCGGTCTAAATACATAAACATCTCTTCCATATAAGGCACAGGACCCTAAAATGTTCATCCAATCATTGCACTCGGTCCCAATCCAATGACAGGATGTCCTACTTGCCTGTCCAACTTTGTACAAACTCATTTGTTGGAGAAGGACGAGCTTCGAAGAGCCCTCTGAATCTTACGCTTTCAAAGCTAGCTTACTATTGCTAGCCCATCTGAAACTGTCTACCCTATCTTTACGAAATGTTAAAAACTCAGTCGCTACGTAGACACAAACCTGTCTTCCAAGGGAAGATGGGAAAACAGTTGCGTTTCTTTGAGCAGACCCACTGCAGACCTCCAATGATGGTTCTCCAGAACTGAGGTATTCTACAGCGACAAGCACCCATCAGTACAAAGCAACTTTGACTTGTTTACAAATACGGTAGATTAGTTAGAACCTAAAGAGGATTATGAAGCTAATGATGTGCTTAAATCCCATTGGACGGCGCTCTAACCCGGTACAAAGCTGCAAGGTAGTGGTTGGTTTTGATGAGAAAAGGCTGGTTGACTCCAGGGTGGTCCAGATCGTGTGTGGCTGCAGCCAGCAACCCTAAGAGGATGTCAGATGATGTGAGGGAGTGGGCGAGCTGTGAAACATAAGCGAAATCATTCATTCAGCAGATATTTAAAGGGACAGTTCGCCCCAAAATTTAAATTCTTCCATCATTTACTCACTGTCATTCCAAACCTGTATGACTTTGTTGCTTCTGAGGAACACAAAAGAAGATGTTTTGAAGCTGGTTATCAAACAACAGTGGCACCCACTGACTTCTATTGTATGGACACAAAACCAATGAGACATCTCGAATTATCTTCTTTTGTGTTCCACTGAATAAATAAAATCAGGTTTGGGATGACATGAGGGAGGGTAAATCATTTTGGGGGGAATTATCCCATTACGTCCACTGCATGTTACGTACTCATGTTCATGTTTTCTTGCCCCGTCACTATTGGCTAACCCACTAGAAGATTTGGAACAATTTGTATTACGTACAGAAATTGGTGGAAGAACTTGCCCAAAATCTCACCTTGGGTTCTTTCAGGTAACAGTGCATGGCTTGCGTGACATCAGCAGCATGCACTGAATTGTGATACGGGTTTTGATTGTGATAATCTTCCTGAACCAAAACTGAAAAGCAGAGCGCACTATTACATTTTTTTTATTTACATTTATGCATTTGGCAGACGCTTTTATCCAAAGCGACTTACATTGCATTATACTACACATTGATCATTATACATTGAGTATGTGCAATCCCTGGGATCGAACCCATGACCTTGGCGTTGTTAACGCCATGCTCTAACCACTGAGCTACAGGAAAGCTAGATGACATTATTAGATGACAGCTACTCAGCAAACATATTCCTGTTATCTATCAACATCAGCAGAAACCGCTTATTGATACTAAATTTAGTGATATAGAATAAATGTAGTTCTATAAAACATAAGCAATTTACAATAATGTTTCATTGGTTAACATTAGTTAATTCAATTCAAATGTATTTATATATCGCTTTTCACAATGTTGCATTGCCGTTTTACATATGAAATATGACAAAACACAGGAAACAGAAAAATTGTGTTTGCTCATGTTAGCTCATTGTCTGTTAATTAATGTTAGCAGATAGTTAAACCGATTAAACAGACAAAATAGTATTAGTAAATGTTGAAATTAACATTAACATTAGTTAGCACTATAGAAGTATTGTTCATTTTTAGTTTATTTTAACTACAATAGTTAACTAATGGTAACAAGTGAAATCTAATTGTGAAGTTAGCATCATGTTAGCAAACGTGATGTTGTGTCAGGCCCGATTCTGAGCTTGACAAGCACTTACCTAAAAACCGATGCAGTTTAACCATGTCTAACTGGAAGAGCTCAATGAGGCCGTACTGGTTTAGCAGATGAGTGGTCAAGAAAACAAGACTGTTTCCTGTTAAATCAGAAAGAACAAAGAATGAGGACTCCAAAAGCAACACTACAACCAGCAGGTGGCACCACTGACCACAACCATTGAGTTTGATCAACGTGTAGTGGGGATTCGGAGCTCAATACAAGCATGAAAGAGAAGGCACACAAATATTCACACACTTCTTGGTAAACAAGTATAATATAAATAAAGTATAATAAAGTATCTATCTATCTATCTATCTATCTATCATAAAAATATCAAATTGTGGTTACATCATACACTTTGTTTTATAAACAAGTAATTAAGTAATTAATTACATACAGACTAACACTATAATCTTTAACCTTTTTTGTTTTTAATATTTTTGACTTTTTGTATCTTATATTTAAGCTTTATTGTTTTTTTACAGATTACATCTTAAATGTCCTCAAAGGCAAATGTCAGACTTGTTCATACTATGTTCATACATACCTAAAGCTACAGGCAACAGTATTAGAGTCAGGATATTTACCATTTGTAAGTCTATCAAAGAGGAAAATGTCGAAATTCCAGCTTCCAACCTTTTCTAGCATACACTGTAAAATAACAAAAGTCAACTGATTTGGGAACAGTCCGGCAAATGTAACGTTTAGTTAATTTAATTGAAAATCTAGTATCCACTGAAGTTTCTTTGAAGTGTTGGGTCACATACCCTGGCCTGGCCGCAGTAATCCTCATCCAGGATGTGGAGGGGGTTCAGGTGTGGCGTTCTCCGCAGCAGACGAGATGAAAGCAGGTGTCGCTGGAAACTGAGGAGCCTCCGGATTTTCCGAGCTGGAATCGACCCTGCCAACTCTGCACGAGCTACACACAAAGAGGAACATGGGAATCCCATGATGCAGAACACGGAACAGCTGAAGAAACTAGTGAAAAATAAAGCGTTCCTATCATTGTTGTGCTTTAAGCTCAGGATTCTGTCAGAATCCAGCCTGTGATTCGAATCCCTGCCGTTTTAAAGTTCAGTTGCTATCGTTGAGATCGTCTTGCGCGGGCGGCCCGCGAGCGCTCAAGCCTGACTGGAGCACAAAGGACAAGACCGGTCCAGAAAACGGAGTTCAGCACAACGACAAAAGAGCAATAAACTGTGACCTTAAGTATTCGATTCTGCTAAAACTAGCTCGCCTAAATCACTAGTATTAACAAAGAAGAACATGCGTATTATAAGGCCTAGGGAAAGGGGTTTGTATAAATTAGTTATATTATAATAATTCGGTTAAAAGAATAAAGTGCAACAGAAGGGCACCATAAGCAAAAATCCCTTTAAAATCACGTTAGAGAAACACATTTTTAGCAAGAACGTATTTACTAGAAGACTTGGAAAAACTATTTTTGTATAATTTAGTTAAAAAAACCCAAAGCAACAGATCACAACAGTGAGCTTCCATAAGTAAAAATCACTTTAAATCGCCTTGGTGATAACAAACAAAACTTATTTTAATAAAGACATTTTTTTTTAGATTTTAAAGTGTTCTTGTAAAAATAAACTTTTAACCTATCAATCACAAAAGTCACTGTGTTACCATGGAAATAATAATTGCAATAGTTACAGTGATGAGATTGCACCGGCTAGCAGAGGCTAGCTAGATAATATTGGCTATAACAATAGTTCAAAGGTTAGTTCACAAACAAATTTTTTTTTTTTAAGTTGACGTGTTGTAGCAGACAGGCTGTCACGGAGACCAGGCGCCATTGGTTATTGCATGACTTGTTACCAAACACAAAGCTTTGAGTTTGAATATGTGTATATGCGATTCAGATCTGAGAGAAAACAAGGTTAACAGGTGTGTGTGTGTGTGTGTGTGTCTGTGTGTGTAAATGACTCAATTTTCGTTTGTTGGGTAAACATAGCTAAAATATGGTGGTGTTCTGATCATTAAACACAAGCAAAATATTAATGAACACATACTGTATTAATCCCCTAATAAATACAGTCTTGCATCTGATTTTTTTATTTTACGTTTTTATTTTTTAATCAAATGTGCGAACATTTCGCTTCATCTCAGAACAGTCTGGCTTGTTTCAAGGTTTAGAACTTTGAGAATTTTAGGAGAAAATGAGCAAATAATTCCGGAACCAAGAACATCTGTCTTGGTCTTTATCGCTTCATTTATTTATGCATACAGGTAGAAATGTGTTCATCGACCTGTTCTTTAATACTTACAGTGCAAAGTGCGGAAGTCGATGCCCAGGTACGGGTGCGAGCCTCTTCGTTCGGGTTCAAAGCCTACCTGACTTCTCACTCTCACATCTCCTGGAAGGCATCAAGACACAGGTCCTCAAGACATTTGTTAGCAAACACAACACACACCTTTACCCACAGCAGAGTAATGGGCCAGAATATGGGGGACAGAGCCATACAAACACACAGCCAATAGTATGAAGGAGAGGGGGCAGGCAGGGGAGCATGCGGGGCCATGCCAGAGGGTCTAATGCATTAGAATTCAGACGGCTAGCAAAGGAGGACGGGTGTAAGACAGACAAGCTTGTGTTTCAGGCCAGGACAGAAAGGAGAGGAAACCAAAGGGATTTTTCGACAAGGCTTGCCAAAGCTCTAGAGTCACATCTGTTTAAAGTCATTCAATTGACCTTTTCATCAAACTCTAGCTCTGTGTGTGTGTGTGTGTGTGTGTGTGCGTGTGTGTGCGCATTTGCATGGAGAGGGAAGGGAGGAGGGAACTGTGACTGAGTAATGCCAGCCTTCAACGTCTCAGTGACTACTAAGTGAAGTTTATGTGCAGTTAAAAGTGAAAGTGTCAATACGCAAACAAAAAAAACAGCCTCCCACCAGTACATTTACTTACTTGAAAACAGCTGTTTGAATATTACACAAGCCCCTATCAAAATACCAAAACTGTGAATTACAATTACGTAAACAGTATTAAAAATGAATAAAAAAGACAGACACGAATTGTAAACTAAATGAAGTAAACACCAATCAGGTTTGAACGAAGGTACAAGAGTGTGAGCGCAATGTCGCATGCATCAGGCGAATCAAACACCAAAAAAACAAACAAAAAAAATGAAAAGACAAAAGCAATGTAAACATGCAGTAGAGAAGCCACGAAGGTCGAGAAAGCGAGAGCCATATCCTATAAAAACAAAGTGCGAACTTAAGGCTACTGTTGGTTTACGTTAAACTAACGTAACCTCATCTACATAGCTACAACTTCTCACCCGACCCTCAAATATTATCAGAGGACTTTAACGTGAAAATTGCCGCTGGTTAGCGTTCGCCCAGCGACGCGGGTCTTTCAGAAGATGGTGTGGAAAAGTTATTAAAGGGGAAAGGTTGTGAAAGGTTGAGGGAGCGTTTTGTCTCTCCTGGTGAGATTGTGGTGATTGGTTCATACCTGGTGTAAACACGAATGAGGTTTTGATTGTTTTGTTTGTCACAGCTTAAAAACAAAACAAAAACAGCAATTACGATCAAATAGAAGGTCAGGGTTAGCTTTACTGGATTGTTAGCTAGTGAGGAAGTGATGTTATTGAATGTTTAGCTATTCCAGATTATTCACAATACTCTTGCCATTCCGATTTAGGCAAAAGACAAGACAGTGAGCCGCAAGCTGGTGTTCGTAAGAGAAACTCAGTGATTAAACATGACGAACTAGTACGATTATTATCAGGTGAATGAGGATGAATGTGACTAATTTTAGACGTGAAACAACCACGTACTGAGGTACACCAAAATCTTTAACAGCACAGATCGAGGGCCTTGTGGAATAAACATAATATTGCATCAAATGCAACAGTGCTTCGCCTCTCAATGGTGACTGTTTGTTTATATTGACAGTTTTTAGAAGAATGTATATTCCTAAATGTCAAGGTATTATTCTCAACCCACTGGTAAGTTTTAAGCCCAAACCTAACCTGCCGCCAAATCGCACGTCAGGTAAATCCTGCGCATTTCGTGCATGCGAAACGTTTACACATCAGGGCCCTGTTTCTTTCTCCGCTGTCCTATAAAGTCGCAGACTAAAGACATAAACAGGGCCACCGATTAAAAAAAGGAAAAAGTTAAATTCGGGGAAATGCCAAGCGATTCCCTGCAGAGGAATGAATAACGCTGGGGATGTAATGAGGAGATTATCAGAGGCTTTTGGACGGATGGAAAAGGCTCTCCAGCCCCTCTCTCTGTTACACAGTCTGTTGTACAATGTTGATCACCTCCAGTGCAGTGGTGTAACCACACATCTGCAGGTTTGTGTGTGTGTGTGTGTGTTTATCGCACAGGGAAGATGGTGCTTACCTAGCATGCGAATATACAGAGCGGTTTGATCCGAGCTGTCGTAGGAGATCGCTCCTCGTCTCTGCGGGGGAAGAGATGCAGATGAGCTTTAGTATTTGCATTTACTCAAACGTGAAAAACTCGTACACAAGCCAAATGCTCGGCGGCATGTATTCAAACACAGTTCATCCAACACCACCATTACTGACAAAAGCGACGAGTCAGTGTTGTGCGTTTTCTTTCAGAATCCTTTTTAATAATATCGCAACCGTTTATCGAAACTAGTGTCTGATTCGCATTGAAATATGATTCCGTTATTTCCATAAAAAAATGACAAAGTTTACTTTTCAGAACATTCCAGTTCTAATTTTTTGGATGTTGCGAAGCCAAACGCCAGGAATTTTTTTCCAGTTCTTCAAAGAACCATGTAAAAATTATATTTGAATATGGTAATATTTCAGCATTGTCATACAGAAGTATAATGAAGTATAACAGTAAACGGTCACTGAACTTTTTTGTAGGGCTGTTGAACAAAAAAAAAACCCATTAAAAAAATTACATTTAACAATCTGTAACTTCTCTTGGTTAAAAATAAACAAAAAACAGTTGCCGATCAAGCACACAACAGATCAGTGCTCAACCTGTTTACCTCACCCCGATTCACAACAGTAACTTTATACGTTAATAATAATGATTTATAGTTTGAGCTGTTGGGCCTGATTTCCCATGAAATGCCAGTTTGGCTTCATTTGACCTTTGACTTAAAAACACAATATAAAGTATTCAAAATAATCAGCAATTTTATTTGCAATCGCTTTAATCTCTAATGGTGTTTATAGTCATAAAACTGGTTGGCCAATCTGTGACACGCAACCTCACCACAACCATGTGAGACAAACACACATGCTGGAGGGCTGAACATTGCTCACCCCTGTTGCAATCTCATTATCCGCTGCACGCACATACACGCACGCATGCACAAGCACACCAATTTCAGTTAATGAAACAGGAGCTGGGAATCCTGCTTCACTGAATTAAGAGTGCTGTGTAATCTGCTCTCCTGTCCATTACCCTTCCATGCCGGGCTGTTCTGAGATTAATTCAAGAACAGACACTCGCACCACAGCTTGTAATGTTCCATCCGCGTGATTGGCTCGTTCAGGGGCAGTGGGCGGAGCTTGCACTTGACAGCAGCACTCGAAAGAGGCCTCTTTGTGCCGAATATGCAGTTTGGATAATCATTGTTTTTTTAAAGGTAGCACAGACCTCATTTTTAAACGTAACAAGCACTGCCAGCAGAGAACAGTCTTAAGAGAACAGTCCAAAAGAGAACAGTCTTAACACTAGAGAACACCACGAGAGCTTTAATGTTTTGTGAAAAGGAAGACACGGTCCGAAATCAATACGCCCGTCTCTCCTTCCACGTTATTTGTCTCTTAAGTGTTCGTGCATGTGTAGCGCGCACACGTAAAGACTCGAGAAAACTCATCCTGAAAACACGATATCTGGCCCGTCCTCAGACGACATCTATCCAAAAAGAACCCATGCGTACACACACAAAGACGACCACTTCAGAGTGGCTGGTCGGGGCGTCCCCAGATGGCACACAATTCTGTCTCTGACGTCAATGGACTGAACGAATTTGCATACTTGATTTTCATCCATTAACAGCTCGCCGCGCCTCCAGCCCCGTCCACTAAAACTCAAAAACAAGCTGTAGTGAGAGCTGCCACTGCGATTTTAACACAATGCATGCATGTAATCCTGCGACAAAGTGCATTTGTCGGAAATGAAAGACAGAGGGGTCTGGTAATCTGGATGCTGGCTTAATTTTGGGAGGTATTAACATTCTGAGGCCAACGGGACTTAAGTAATGGCGGTGCTCTGAGTTATGTTAATAAGCAGCAGAACAAATGCACTGAATGTGTCTGAATTGTAATCACAATTGTTGAAAATAGCCGAGCCACCGATAAACGCAGTTAAGTTAGCGCTGCTGCTTTTAGTTAGTTACTTCCAACGCTGATAAACATGCTACAAAAACAGCCTCTTGCGAGAACTCTCACATGACATTCTGACATCCTCGATCCGCAACAACCAACATGCAGCTGGTTAAAAACCGTCCCTTGAATTACTGGCCGTCGCCATGGCAGTATTTTAGTATCAACACGCTCCGTGTTTACGCACAGTACTTGCTGTGAGTAATGTCTAACAGGGGTCAGAGCCGGGCATGACAAAACACCCAGCCGGGCCCATATGGGCCGGGCGCACGAGCAGCACCAGCGCGGCCGGAACCGAGGGCTGGAACGGAGGAGTTGAATGTCTTGGAGAGACTGAGGCTGACGAGGCGTGACGCTCTCTGCTGTTAAAGTCGACTTCTAGCGAGCTGGCTTTGGGCCCAAAAAATAAACTAACGACATACACAAATAACATTAAATGTTCATTTTAGAGCATAGATAGTGGAAAGATAATTCAGGTGGGCTGAATTAAACGCACACGCTGTCAATCAATTGAGCGTAAAAATAAGCGTGTAAATTATTATTTTGTTAATGGAACATTAGCAATTAGATGACTAGCAGTACCTTTCAACAATGTAGTAAAAATAAAAAAGGTCACATTTTTATTAATTTAAACATGGTTAGTTGACATAACTCGCCAAAATACTTTATAATATATATATGTAACAATATACATAACATAATATAAAAGTTATATATTTTTTAACATAAAGGGTTTGGGTAAAGTGAAACCATACAGTGTGACAAACTAATTTAAAAGCAGTAAAAATATTTCACGTATTCTTCTAATAAATATAAGATCATAAACAACTGATGTTTGATAATTATTCATCTTCATTAATCATTTAAGACGTTTAAAATGGTTTTAGATCGCAAATTTTACTACGACACTAATGAAACTATTTGAAATTTGAAACTTATTTGTCTGAAGCGGATTACATGACACAAAAATGCAGACTTGATTCCAGGCGGATAACCTTTCACTTGATTTATAACCAGTCAAAATACTTCGGAGCCGTCAAAGACCTTTGTGTCTGTCTAACACAATACTTCACATACCCTGAGGGTGAACCAGTGACCTGAACCCATCCAGCTAGTTTGTTAAACTATTCGTTCTTTGGAGTCATGCATTGATCTTTAATCACATCATGTTCAACTGAAACTATTTAGAACATCTCGTGCCAGCACACAGAAATGCAGCGTCAACGCCGGTTCCTGCAGGACGTGCTAGATTTTTGCAATGCAAACGAACGGCTTTGTTGGGTTTGCAAAACATAAAAAAAATAGACTGGACATTACAAAACGCCCTGAAAATGATGGAAAAATTCTGATGATACGTGACACACACTGTTGCTTTTGAATGATTTTTGGAATGATTCTGTGTGCTTTAAAGACATAGCTCACCCAAACGTTACAATTGTCCATTATTTACTCGCCCTCATGTCATTCCAAACCGGTATGACATTTTCTCTTCTGTGGAACACAGAGACTGTTAGTTTGATAAGCTAGTTTAGCTCCACAACACAGACAATCACCTGTTGTCACATTGTTTTAATACTTTATTTCGTTGAATCTTTTGACATTTAGTTTAGTACCGTATTTAGTTTAGTATGCGTACTTCTATGCGTACTTCTATGCGTACTTCTATGCGTACTTCTATGCGTACGTACTGCAATCAAATAGCTCCAGCATCTACTTCAGCCCAAAGGTTCTTGCAGAACGCTAACTGTAGAAACCCATCGGGGTAACATGAGGTTAAGTGTCGTCCTCAAGGGAACTATCACAACACAGCTGGAAACTTTCAAGTTCACAGTTGCCTTTTCATTAAAAGCAACAGTACAACCTTCATGTTACCAACAAACAACCTTGACAGCATGATACCCCTCATGCAGCAAATCCAGATGCTGTCCCAAAGACCTCTCTGATGGTGAGGACAGGCGCAACTGCCACCTTTATGAAGCTCTTGAGGAATTTCAGCCATGCTTTGAGGGCTTTATTTGTACAGGTTGGCCTAATGCAACATTGCGGGTCTACGCACCAATTATTGACACAACGTCTGGATGCGAAACATGTTAAAGGCTTGTGTGAAAAAAGCCAATCAATTCAGCCAAGACTTCACAACAACGTCACCACTGCGGGTTCCACCAAGTCCTTCAAAAAAAGGAAAACACAATGACAACTTCCTTTAAACTGATCCAGGAAGAGACGATGGGAGAAATTACTTGGCAAAAGGTTCCTCACTATGTTCCACCTAGAACCTTTTTAGATTCGATTTTAATCAAAACTCGGTTCATTCTACAATGTTGCAGATTAAGACTCAACACGGATTAACACTTAAAACAGATGAATACTAAACACAGACCAACACGATGAGTGAATGTTTATCAATCAAAGAGACTTTGAGCTACACAAGAAAACACATTTTTTTTTAAAGGCAGATATCATTTCATATATGTTTGGAAGGTTTTAAGGTTGTCTGGTGTGAAATCTGTGGAATGTACTTAAACGTGTTAAACAGAGCTGAGAGTACTACCATTATATTGATACCGGAGAACATAACCAAAGAATATTCCAGAAACAGACGTGCAACGTGAACTTTATCAGTGCTGGATTCCATGTGGGCCAAACCATTTTTAAAAAAATCAGTACACTACAATCAGGTATTTCTGATGCGTCCAGTTACACCAGACACAAATGTTTTGCTAATCTGATGGCAAAATACAACGAGTATTTTAAGCATCTTGATCAGGACACTGTGAAGGCATTCGGCAACACAAACACTCCACCAAAACAAAATGGAGAATTCATTTGCTCTCACTCAAGGCGACTGTTATAGCCATGCAGCTCTGCTGGGCTCCTTTCTGATCCACTGTGGTGAACAGATAAACACATTGTGATAACCGGGCTGCATGTAAGCAACTTTCCATGTTTTCTGCTAGTGACAATCTTATCTGCGTACATGCTAATATAGAGACAAAACGTCTGGGTCTACATTAGTTTTCTCTAATATGGAGGAAACTTTTTTTAGAATCTGCCAAGCATTAAAACATTCATGTATGACACAACGAAAGCCAAGCCAACTCTGAAACGCAGCGAAACCTACCTCAGAAAAAAATACATCGGACAAAAAAACTTAATTATAGACCAAAACAGAGCTATTTCTACTGGACCTTTGTGAAAACTGTGGATCATGCTCACGGACTCAGTTTGCGTTCAGGTGTTACAGTGTGTGTCAGTATGTGGGTGTACGGATTTGAATATGTGTTTGCTTGTGTGTGTGTGTGTGTGTGTAATCGTAGATGGCCAGAGACCAGCTCAAGAGCCAGACAGAATGCGTGCTGAGCTTAGTGCAGCTGTCTTCGTTGTACACACACGCACGCACTCTTAAATGAGCTGCCCGTGTTAGCCCTAAATGTCTCTCTCTCTCTTTCTCTCCTTCTATTTTTCTGTCTCTCTCACACACTCAAACACAGCCGCCTAGCAACAGCGCCACTGACGCACGCAGTGGGAGGGGCTGGGAGGAAGAGAGCGTGTCAGAGCCTTATCAGCAGTACAGAGAGAAGACTGAACACTCTTTAAATAAAACACCAACTTCACCACCCGCTCGTAATCAAAGACGCGCGCTAGCTATCCTGAGCGTATTTATTTCTCATTTGCCAAACTGTGGATTTAAAGACTGACTTCATAGCATTCCGGTTTAAAAGTCTATCTGAATTAAGACGGTTTTCTTTTTTACGTCGGTCGATACGTACGTTCTGAATGACGTCTGAAGGTTAAAATATTTTGTGCGTGTAAACAGACGTTTGTTTAAACTGATTATAATTGACCCTTGTTTTGGTGACGCCAACTGGCGACTTTATACAACGATACACAACAGACCCTCCAATAAACATTAGCACTAGAAATTTGGTGTTAATTTAACCATAGTGTTATTTCAGAAAAAGAATTGTCTTTGTAAATTGTCAACTTTAAGGCTGCAATGCGTAACTTTTTGGGTTAAAAATGACATGACCGATCAGATTTCAAAACGGTCTTGTTACCCCGATTCCAGTTTGACTTAAACATACGTAAAGCGTGTTCCTGTAGCTCAACTGGTTTGTTGCTGTAGCTCAACATTGCATTAGCAGCGCAAAGGTTGTGGGTTCGATTCCCAGGGAGCACATGTACTGATAAAATGTATACCTTGAATGTACTATAAGTCGCTTCGGATAAAAGCGTCTGCTAAATGCATAAATGTAAAGGAGTGTGTAATTTAATGTTTTAAACAGAGATGGCAGTAGAGAGGTGAAAGTTACAGACCACTTTAAACTTTTGTTCGGAATGACATCACCAACCCCTCCTACCAACTCCTACCAATCTGTCATACAGAGACCAATTTTCAGTGTCCAATCAATTTCTGACGTTTAAACTCACGTCACGCCACCCTGAAAATCCAATTTCACTCAGAATGACATCACAGACCCAAAATAATATCGTGCCAAAGGCCAAATCATTTCTGTGTTTTGTCAAGTATGGCTGGCCCTGTTTTAAGAACGGGTGTAAAACAAGCTTTGCGCTATCTTAGCTGTGACATCACCACCAGCTATCTGTGGAGCAGCATTTCCTTAAATAGCAGAATGGCAAGTTGGATGAGCTGAACCCCCGCAAACCACAGCCACACACAAAACAGACTTCTCGCAAGTCAAAAGACACTAATGGCGCATTTAAAAGAAGCCAGTCTCGCAGCCCTGCTGATACAGCGCATGTGGCACCTCCGCATTACAATAGTATCCCTTATAAACATCTCGGCTTACAGCTCGGGAAAGCCCCACGGCTTTGTCCAAAACCCAACATCCTCTCTGCTTTGAATATTCCTCCCAGAACACCGTTACTGGCAGGCATCTAAATGCAAGATCGATGACATGCGAGGTGATCCAGTCACATGTCTAATGGCACAGCCGACCGGGCATGTATTTGCATAGGAGAGGCTGGCGAATGAGAGAGAGAGAGAGAGAGAGAGAGAGAGACGTGGTCCTCGTGAGGTTCCGCTTTCTGACCTCGTGTCTGACCTGACACATCACAAGGGTGCACACACAGCTCGATCTAGAACAAGATTTATTGGGTGATGCTGACAATTGGGACAGAAAAATAGAGTTGGTGAATGAGTGATCCATTTGGTACTGATCCAGGACCTGTCACGCAGATTACAGTCACTGTAATGAGAGGCTGAATCGGTTCAGAGGTTTAAAACCAACAGAGCTTAATGTTTAATAGTGCCACAGTGTTTACGCTTTACTCATGGGTTCCTCACAGCTGTACCCATCCTCTGCACAGGCAATCCGTAAGATTTTGGGGTAAAAAATAAATATAAATCAGTTACTGAACAAATACATAATAGAGCAAAACGGTATCCTTATCTTACCCCAATTCACACCTGGAAGTTTATAATGATGAATTTGAGCCTTCAGATGCGTCAGTTTGGATTCATTTGACTTCAATATATATAAAAAGTACGTAAAGTAACCTGCAATTTTATGTCTCGAACAGAGATGGCGATAAAGAGGCGAACGTTACAGATCGCAGCATTAAACTGGGACAGAAGCAGCCATGTTCACGTTCAATCATGCATTTTTCAAATGATTCTTATTACATCATATAATTTTATAATCCCTTTTTTTTAAATGCATATTAAAAATGTAACCGTCAGTTATTTTTCGCATTAGTACTTGTAAAAAGAATCTGGCATGAAAACTTGCTTAAACATCACAAAACCACCGCAAGAATCTTAACAGTCACGTGAGCTAATTCAACTTTAGTCATCAGTCTTCTTCCAACAACGGCTGTTAAACGTCTACCCGTTTAATTTGCGTTTACACGAACTGTCCTACACAATAATCGCAGGTTTTATCTCCATATTTACGCAACTTGACTTGGTTTCAAGCCAAGTGGAATGATTTACGTCAGTTTAAGGTCATCGCGGGTGTGCTGGGGGTCGTCATGTTCCTTCCTCCGAGCACGCACCCTCTGTTTTCTTCCTTAAAGCGATAACGGTCAGTTTATCCTCAAGTCGCATTTGATTTCTTCCTTGTGTCTAATTGCAGAAAACAGTGCGTTCATAAGCTCACCCAAGCATGCAAAAGAGGAAGCTACACAGATTCTCATACTATCTTATCCTATGTTGTGCCTCTAAACTAGATTAAAGGAACGGGTCTCGGAAAGGCCTCATAAATTCAGAGCGTCCTCATAAGTTATGACACTTTGCCGTGAGTCGCTGTATAATGGTACTGCACATTCCTGTAAGTGCCGAGCCATAAACACAGCTTTGACTGCACAGGTTAGTCAAGCAGGGAAATGAATAAATCCAGCTAACAGGGAACTGACAGGGATGGCTAACGTTCTCTCACAGTTATCAAAAAAGTTCGTTAGAAGAACTTTTTGAATATTGTTTTTTTATAGTCATATAAAAACAATATTCTTAAACTGTTAGTGGGATGTTTTAAAAACGGTACCGAATTTAAAAAGTGCAAATAACGTTCTTATAACCAAACAGCAATGTTAATACAACGTCTAAAAATCTGGATGTTTTGAACGTTTCTAGCACATTCAAAATTATGTTTTTCATGTTTTTATCACTTAGCGAAAATGTTAGAAAAACACTCAGGAACAAACTCGTTCACCTGCACATTCTCTGCTTGAATAGAACATTCATACAGGCTTCCTATTGCCGAAACGCTAAAAAACACTTAATTCTGGTAAACAACAGTTGCCTTTCTGTGAACTTCTGTGGTTTAGACTGTTGTTAACAGTGTTTTTAGCTCTGTGTTTTTTGCCGTGAGACGGCAGCATGATTTGCTGAAGGCTGTTGTGCTGCAACAAGGGTTGATGTCAGAGGAAGTGAATCAGTATCACATTGTGAAGGTCGATCGACGAAGCGAAAAAGAAACCGTTTCTTAAAACCTCCCCCCAAACTAAACGCAATATCTGAGGCCCACGTGTAATTAAAACACATCAAGACCATAAACAAATTAAACAGTAAAACTTCTGAGCAAGTTTTTTGACCTTCAACAAAGGTGAAGATTTTGTTTACGTCATTTCTAAACAAATGGAAAACTTTAACACGCAATATCCGCATTCGGATTAACTTCATTCAAACGTTGTCTTTGAAAATCATTGACCTTAACGACAAAAAAACCAGAGCAAATATTGCAGAAAAAGAAATTGTTCTGAACACAAGACGCAAAGGAAAATTTAAATGCAAATTGCAAAACAAAGCGCAAGCACACAGCGAATGTTACTGGTGACTGCGCGTGTGAATGCAGTTCTGGCAGTTCAAGGGTTACACACATTTACGCACACCAGCAGCGAGTTGTGAAATACTGAAAACCGAACAGCACCCTCCGCATTCTTACCACATCCTGAAACTACGTCAGTCCAACAACACGGCACAAAAAAACCTTATCGCACGAGTGAGATAAACAAACGCCTTAAAAGAACTCCTGCTCGCCCTGCCTGCACCACCAAACACGGCTGATATGCCCTGCAACAAACACACACCGATGCAGACATGCGAGTCAGCCTCTCAGCTGCGCAAACGCAATCGTGTGATCTACCTCATGCGCTGGATGCCAATGAAGCCCACAGATGCAGCGGTCGCAGTATTTCACATGCCGCTCGGGACGGACTGCGCTGGCTAAATGGCACGAGCGCGCTGTCACGCAGCTGATAACTGATTGACGCAGTAAAGTTTTGCAGCACGTGAGTAAGTGTGTGAGCCACCAATGCAGGCACAACAGATTCCACTAGATGCAGCAGGAAAATTCGCACGTCCTGCACAGCTGCCATAAACGTGCAAGAAAAGCTCATTAGCATGTTGGTGAGATTCTATAAAACACATGTTGCGATTTACATTCATGCATTTGGCAGATGCTTTTCCCCAAAGCAGTGCGTTAGAGCTATGCATTTTATTAGCGTGGTCCCCGAGATTCGAACCTACAACCTTGGCATTGCAAACACAGTACTGCAAAGTTGGGCTACAGGGAAACAATTTACTATCAAATACACCAGCATTTGTCTTTACTGGACAAGGTCTAAAATGGGCTTTAACAAATAGTTGCCAGTCTGTGGCAACAATTCTGGCCAACTTGCCAGTTAACAAGAACTGTTAAAAACTGCAACATTACATGGTTTAAAAAAATCTTGTGGCTTGTCACAATTCAACAATCACCAATGGTTGTTTATCAATTTTGGATCCGGTTTACACGTCATTGTCAGTAACTTGTTTCAGCCCTTGTTGTATGTTCTTACATGGTGAAGTGTGATCACACTGCTGAACAGTGAAGAATGATGGTATAGAAAGAATGAGAGACACCCGGCCATCTGTGAGGCTGGCAGCTGTCCAAACCTCTGTCCCCAGAGACCAGACACATGCTTAACTGCCTCGCCTCCAACAAACAGCAGCGAGGGGCAACCATACACAAGCACTGCAACAGTTGTTTGCGTTTCATGGCTACAGTGAAGAAAATACAACGTTTACAAAAAGCTAATTGCCATGCCTCTATGAGCTGGCTAACTGTGCGTGTAACCTTCTAAATGCTACTGCCCTAACATTTGTGACGCTGGTCCGTTTTTAAAAAGCCCCAAAATTGTAAATATTAAACTTTGGTGCATAGCGTAACTAACTTAGCTCAGACAGTGCGGTTAAGTAAGGGGGGGCTATTAATTTTCTAGGTGATAAGACTTTTCATATAGCAGATGATAAAACAGGCAAAAAAAATGATTGGCTTAAATCTAGAAAATCATGCCAACTCTAAAACAAGACACACACTAACTTTTTGAGGTTCTTTTGGTCCAAAAAACAGCTTAGAAACCACACAGGACACGTAACAACCTCCTAAATTCTCCATCAATCACCAAAAAACCTTAGCAACTGCATAGCAACACCCTGGCAACACGTCCGCGCAGGTACAAACTAGTCACATTTTCTTTAGGAAATACACAAACTTATTAGCTTTCAATCCTATTCGACAATGCCTATTACACACTGGACCTTCAAAATGGATTATTTAGGACTATATTTAGACCATTTTCAATTTATTACACAAGAAATATTGCCCTAAACATAACAGAAAACAAGGCTTTACACACAGCACCACCTGATATAAAGTCTGATTGACCGCTGAGAACAGACTGGATAACGTTGCTATAGACAACAAGCTTATTTTCCACAACAGAATTCCCAAATGCGTTTTACATCCTTACGGGAGCCCAAAGGCCTGCATGTGTCGAGACCAAGGGCCAAGTGCCGCTCCGAGTCTATCCCACATTCCACCCACGGATGAAATTCCAGTGAAAATCCATGGGAGAGCTTTGGTAGGTTTTAGGGCACTTAGTCTGGGAGGCACTTAGTTGGTCATTGTGTTCCTGTGAAGGCGGCTGAAGCTGCTGGGCTTTTATTTGCAATATAATGCACATACAGAGATAAGGGACAAATGCTTTGTGTGCAACCCTTGCCAAATGCCAATAAAAAAGCGGTCTTTAAGCACCAAATGGATTCTGGGTTAAACACCAACTTGATTCTGAAATTGTACAAAAAGCAAGCGAAAGATATTTTAAATCTAGTTGCTTCTCGTAAACACTTACTGACTTCTGGCTCTGTGACATAACGCCAAATTTTTTGCGGTTTCTCTTAATTAATAATCAAAACATCAGGCACTCATTTTACTAGGAAAGCAGTAGACAAATACATTTGCATGTGTTTGCATTGCATCTCTGATAACGCCTCAAAGCCTCACAACCAGAGAGGTTGAGGCAATACACTGAACAGAGGGGTTATCTAATCTAACTCCCAATACAAGCAGTTGCCTGGTGACATGACCCTTATTATTGACTGACTACATTTTCAATTGTAGGGCCCAAAAGCCCTGCAGGGCCTCTTTCACCAGCTGAGCAGTGAGTAACAATCCTTTTGACCTGTAGATATGTTATCTCTTATTATAGATAAACTACAAGCACACAATGAGGACACTCATGATTAAATCTCGCCCTAAAACCATCTTCATACTTTATACTAAACGCAACAACACTGAATTTAAATAGGTAAACAAGACGGGCGTTATTATATAATTGTGTGCAGAACAAACCAGTTAGTCTCTGCCAGTTTATAAAACAAAAAATATGGTCGAAAACGACTTAAAACCTCAAACCATCTTGTTACAGTAGCAGAGAAATATCTCAAATCTTCATGGAAACGAGTAACAAGTTGCAAGACGGCTGTCCAAGAGAATCCCCAACTAATTCAGAAGTTGTGGGTGCGAGGGGGGAAGAGTGACACACTTTTCGTCTGAAAGGGCTGTCAGCATGTGGCCCAGAGGGACAACAAAACATATTTTGTGTTGTCAACATCGCAGTATGACAGCGACAACAGATCATTAGGCGAAATTGTCTGTCATGTCTGACACTTGCGAGCTCCTGAGTAAATAAATCAAGACCGTGAATATGCACGAGAATAACTTGAAAAATGCGCTTTTTCTCCAAATCTTTCGGTCTTGCCTACCAACACCGCATTCTGGCGCATCTTAAGCGCGTCCCCAACATTGCAATGTAAACGCATACGATAGTCCAAACGTGCTGTTCAAATAGATCATTCAGATAGCAAAACGCTCCCTACATAGTTCACTCAATAGACCGAGTTGTCTTTTTCGTACCTGTGACAGCTGCCTCGGGTCCGGCGCTCCGAACAGAGAGGAACTGGAGCTAAAACTGATGGCTCCCCTCCGGCTGAGGACATGTTTGGGAACCGGCCTGTCTAAAGGCAAAACCGGTAACTGATAACATAATTCCATTGAATAATATCAACGCTATTGATCCGGGTCCAAAATAATTGAAAACCCCGCCAAAACAAGAAGTAAAACAAAGACTCAACAACAGAAGGCGGAGAGGAGAACTTGCATGTAACTTCAGCGCTGTTTGCAACTCTCACAAAACGGGAATCTCCTCTCCTTGAAATTGCAAATTAAAACAAAAAATATCAGTTCAAATGCTCAAGACGCGAAGTGCTTCATTTTGTTCGGATGGATCCGGTTCTCGCGCGCGGCGCCGTCTTCGTTATCGATACGCTCCGTATTTCCCCACGCGCGTGTCTCGTGCCCCATTCCACTCGGGTTTTATTCATCTGGCTCGTTTCTTCTTCCCTTCTTCCCATGCACGGCCTGCGGATCGTCGAGGCCTTTCTCTCCTCTATCTTTTTAGTATCTTTAGAAACAAGCGCTTCCTCATTTTTTTAAACTCCGTCCAGTCGTGAATCATCACCGTCGTGCAAATGGCTCCGCAGTCTCGTCTCCCGAATTAAAACAAAAGGCATGACCGCCTCGAAACCGCGATGCTCGGAGGAGAAAACGAGAGCTATCCTGCGAATAAATAAATAGACGCACGGGAAGTTGACTTTATAACGGAGGCTTAACGGCGTATTTCATTGAAGCTCCGCGGTGCTAGTTTATTCTCGTTCATTCTCTCTCTCAATGCAGACACCCGTAATTCAGCGCACGCTCGCGCTGCAGCACCGCGCGTTAACCAGCAGAAAGTGGCGTGAAATAAAAGCACGCCTCGCTAACAACGCACGCGTGCGGTGGCACGTGTCATTCGGTTCATGTCGCAAAACAAAACGCAAAAGGGGAAATAAATGACGCTGATTACAGACGCCAGTCTCGGCTCGTCCTGAACGTTACAAGCCGTTTCCGAACATGCACCACCTGCGAATGTACGGAAAGCGTTCACAAGACGTCCTCGTCTGTCTACGCCAATAGGCGCGCAGCGACTTATGTAATGTGGATTGTCATTGGACCAAATCACGCGGAGCTTTTGAAACGATTATTCCTATTGGCCGAAGCACCACGGCGATTCCAGTACCGATGTATGCACTCGTTGCACTGACTGTACGGACCCGAACGAGGGTTTTCCAGCACGGCGGGGTTTGCCCTGCAGCCGGTCTACCTCACCGGCAGTGATTACCTTTCCCGTATGAGTCACGCAGCGATGCGTGAGCGAGGAGCTGCAGCTGGACCTCTTACAACTGCGTGTTTTATTCGCAAACAAAAGTGTGTTTTATTCGCAAAGCGCATTTCGCTCATTATAAGTTTACGACTGTTCTTCTTTGCACGATTTTAAGGCTGCAGAGCTGTCAATAAAAAAAACAAGTACCCGTTTCCTGCAGTTAACTACTGAATATGTCGTGACATGATAGCTGTGAATGACAAATGTATTTCTTATCACAGACCAGCTCCATTCGTCTGAGGTGAAACAATAAGAGCTCTGTTTAGGCCTGACTATGACAGTTAGGTATGAGTATGACATTGTGTGCTTAGTAACAATTATTCCCAAAATATATAACCACACCTCATAACCACGCCTGCAAAATGAATGCGCGTTTAGTTATTAGTTATTTGTTCATCCAATACTAGCATCTACCCAGCTAACGATTTTAAGTTGTTAAAACGTTTTCCTAATGTTTCCATTAAGTAACAC
>JAZGTI010004559.1:0-27747 GCA_036877585.1 Botia kubotai
TGTCTCACTCACCCTGAACACGTATACTGATGTCTCGACTTTGGAGTCCGATGTCGTTGGCCACCTCACACCTGTAAACCCCAGAATCATTCTTCTTCAAGGGCCTCATGAACACCAAAGTGTTATTCACCATCTCTGCTCCATCTGGCATTTCTCCATCCAACCTAAAACACACAAACACATATTGACCAAAAAATTTTAAAATAAAAAAAGATCTTAATGGATCATTTTTATAGGGCCTGAGCAAACCTATTGATCGAACCAGTTAAAGGTTTAGACGCACCAGACTCAATATAGATTTACATTTAGTCATAATTTTTTTTGTTGACATTGCTTTTTTAAAATGGATACAGGACGTGCTTTTGTGTGAGCCGTTTAAGTGCTTGCACTGTTTGTATTTTGTTAAATTTGTTATACAAATATTATTTGTTAATAATTTGTACTAATTGTATAATCTAGCTGTGTAACAGTTTAATGGCTTTACCAGTATTCTGAAGTAATGAGTGGGCGTGTCCAAACGTTTGACTGGTAGTGTATGATTGGTTCAGGCAGATCCAACCACAATTAAAAACATTTAGGCTCACTCGATTGATGTGCAGTGTTCCACAAGAGTGACCAGTCATGACGGAGATTCAGCGAATTACTGCCAGAGAAGTGACTTCTTTGAACGCGTGCAATGTTTGATACTACAGGCATCCACTCGTGAAATGACATGGAGCGGGTTCATTTGCATACTTAACCTGACAGTTCAACAGACAGCGATTGGTGTCGGGTTGTAGTGCGCATCTGCTGTTTGAGATGGTTTCTGGAATCAGGCCTTGGCAATAGCATGCTCTTGAACCCGTTCCAGACACCGTGGACTGTGGGTGCTGTGAGTGTAGTGGTTACACACCTGATCCATCTGAAGTGCTGGGCGGGAGGGTTGGCTTTGGCTCGACATTGCAGTTGTATTTTTTCCCTGCCAACATACCAGTCACCGTCATAGCCCAGCACCAGGATGTCTGGGGCAACTACACACACACACACACATACACACACAGAGAGCACAAAGGAATCATTCAATGTAAATTACAGAAGGTAAGGCCTTAGGAATCAGTGATATACAAATGCCCAGCTTGAGACACTGAGACGATTACTAGAAAAGACAAACACTTTATCCTTTCTCTGTTATCAAAACGATGACATTAAATGACTTAATACTCCTAAATCAACTGTCTCAACCTGATGTACTGCATATTTAAGCTCGGGACAGAAATGTATTTAAGTAATATAAAAGTAAAGTTTCTTTAATCTTTTTTCTTCTGTGAGGGTATTTTTGATTTTGAAAATAAATCACTTTGTAAGGTTTCACAGCTGCGCATCTACTTTGTCTCCGTACCATCGGGTATTTCTGAAAATGCTCAGGCAAAATTAAAGTCACCCATGCTGAGTGAGAGGACAGACACCTTTTGTGACAAAATGGAAGCAGAAGATTAAACCCAAAAACAGGTGAGCCCCTCGTGAGAACACGCTGAACCGATTAATCCAAAAAAATGTTTTGCCACACACCTTTTTCCTGTAGCAAAAGCTATTTTGCATGAACAAGTACATTGTAATATATCCATAACCCTGTATTAAATCAAATACCTCTTTAGGTCAACATTATTAATACAAATTCTACTAAGTATAAACCCATGCTGTAATTCATTAGGATTTGTGTGACTGTCCGGCTGAAGACCACTTATGAAGACAATGGACGCTAACGGTATTGATTTTCGCCTTTACAAAAGCTCTTTAAAAGTTCAAAGGGCTGAAATAAGACATCATGTGGATGTCTTGTAGGACGAAGGCGATGCAGAGAAGCTTTCGTGACTGTGGCCCCAGTTGAGCCCAGGAGCGTTATCCTGTGACTGATGCGACCTCGTCTTTCCAATACTCCCTCAACAGCCGCTTCCTGTAGCCGCCTCACACAGCTACATCTATATTTCATATAGCAGACATCTGTGCTTACGCACACGCACGTGTCCCATTCGCGTCTCAATGGTCCTCAGTAGAACGTAGTACGTATGTTAAAACAGGAAAGCATTAAACGACATTGATAAATCATTCGTTTAAAACTTCAATACCCTTATTCATTATAAGAGCGTGCTGTTCACTCATAAGACGGCATCAAGTCGTCATGTGTACAGCTACCGCACTGGAGCGATATGGAAAACAGATGTGGGCTCTAGACATAAATTTGATGATTGCTTTGACATGTATAGAGATGAGGAAAAAAAACATCTTTATGGAGAAACAACCTGGGATCAGTTGTGCTAGATAAAGCAAACAAAAACAACTGCATGTTTACAGAAAAAACTGCGCGTTTGGGGTGAGGAATCAGCAGGGACCTGTGAAACAATATTATATCAACATCTGGTTACATTACGGTAAAATAACATTAAGATTCTATGTTTAGGGTATAGTAACTTCAAAGCTGCGACTTTGTTTTTTTTTCCTGCATTGGGCTGCTTTTAACATTTCAGTTCAGTTCAATGCTTTTAGTCAAATAGAAATGACTAACTTTGCAGTGACCTAAATATAGTTATAGTACGTTACGTATAGTACGTAACATTTTGCTTTCTCAAACTTGGTTAGAACAATAAAAAACTGATTGCAAAAAGAATAGATTCTTTGCAAAAATGTTAGAGGGTAATGTTACAGTAGCGGGTAAAAGTAAAATATCACAGATATTTTATATATCACAGACAAAACTTCACAAATTGTGTCACACTTTAAATTGGTCTGACAGAGATCAGTAAATGTATCAAATACTCACACTGCACATTAACTGTGTAGGGGATCCTGAAGTCATTCTGAAGGGCGGGGTGTTTTACCACACATGTTAGCGTGTGACCCTGGGCGTGCCGGCTGGGTTGCCAGGTGTAGTGAACTTGTGTCGTCGTGGTGCCGTTGATATCGTCCTGCATGTGGGCCTCGGACGTGCCGTACAGATCCGTCTCCCAGGAGACGTCCGCAGGCGGTCGCCCTCTTTCGGCAATACACGTCGCCACCGTGGTTTCATTTCCGCCATCGATCAGAGCGGACGAGCCGGCCGAGACGTACACCTTGGGCTCCACTGCGAGAGGGAAATTTTAAACTTAATGTACTAAACAGTTTCTCCAGTGTTTCAGTCTCAGATTGAAATGGAAGGAGACACGCTCATCCCATTAAAACAAAGATGTATCAAGATAATGAACCCGGCTAAAGGAAATCCATTCAGATGAGACTACAATGCAAATAACGGCTAATCCCGCCAGCATTAAGACTCGCTCTCGTACCACAGCCAATAAATTCATCCACTGATAAGAGTGACTGGGAGAATAATTAGATTTTATTTGAGAAAAAAACAACGAGACTTATCGTATTGAAAAAGAAAAAATATGAAACTACCGGTTGAGGACGGCCTCGGTTTCTCATCAGACCACTAAGTGCTTTTCCAGAAAAGATTAAATTATTTGTTTTAATGGCTTATCCAGTTAACGTGGTAGGGGGCGGGGTCGGGTGCATGCAAACTTATGAATCCCACAGTGTTCTGGGCTGGAAAGGCGAGCTTTGCCCCCGCCATGGTTGACAGAAACGTAACATATGCGGGGCACCTCCCGGTTCTCCACTCAGGGCCGTCGACAGGTGGGGGACAAAAGGAGACGTTGTCCGGGGTTCCATGACAAGGGGGGCCCAGCCAAGTTAACTAGTCATATACAAAGTAAGCATTTATATGCAGGACGGTGCCAAAACAATTAATTTAAATTTGTTTCTGCTCACAATGCCGCACTGATATTTTAGATCCTATTTGTGTGCGCATACTTTCAGCAGTTCATTTAAAGAAATGGAAGCTTTTGAAATGAGTGGAAACTCTGAACCGGGCATTTTTGTGCGGTCAGACGGAATTCGGAGGCGCTGCGCTGGACAAAGGTGAAATGAACCACGCAAGAGAGATTTTAACCCACTATGGGTCTCTTGTATAGTCATTTGAAACTGCAGCAAACGTACGATTATGACATTGTGATGCACATCAATGAATTAAATGAAGACATTTAATGGCCACATTAGTTTGTTCTGAGACAGCGTTTGCTTGCAGATATCAATTCGTTTAATATTGTATGTCACAATGCACATCATGCCATGAGGTAGCAATACCAATAATTATAAATCTAATCATCAAAATGTTTTTATCCTGAACTGAATTCTGAATTCTAAAGTTAGCCAGGCCATAAATTCAACCGAGGTAAATTCCTTGTAACAACAACATTGACTGCAACTTTAGAAGAGAAAGAGTAACAGAGTATTAACAATGGCAGCTGACCTTCAGAGAGAACAGTAGCAGCTGTGGTCCTCGTACCTTCACCGATCAGAGCCTGCGTGCGCGTGTGTTTGAGTGACACACTCGCAGGCACTTGTGACATATGTGCTCGACGCTCATGTGATCACAAGCACGATGCTTGTGTGTGTGTGCGTGCGCGCGCCAACATTATGTCACTTCAAACAACAAATTCAAGACCTTGTAAAAACATCCTTGACCCTACTGTGCCGTGCATCCCACAAGCAGAGGGTATCTTACACACGCGCACACACACGCGCACACACACACGCTGCACATTCCTCCTGAGCTAATTATAGCTCCAGCGCGAGCTCTCCCCTCCTTGATTTCACTCCACCACTTTCCATCCTTCTGCCCCCCCCCCCCACCATTTCTCCTTTTATTAAGCCTCTTATTCCTCTCTGTGCTTGTTCATGTTCTCATTTTCCTCTAATATCGCAGCCTGATTTATCGATGACATCATCTTTATGAAACATCATTCTGCCACCTTCTCACATTCCTACAGAGGCACGATGTATCAGAGGTGGATATACGACGTTCACTTTTAACTGTGAAAAATGAAATGATTACCGAACCCCACGGCAGCCAATTATTACAATACAAACGATCAGTTTGAGCATTCGCTCGCACCATTGTGTCTCTTTCCGTGCGTACACGTGGGAGCTGTAAAGATGCAGCATTTTGGCTAGGATGCATTTAGGATTCTGTCTAGATGTTTTTAAACAGGCCCTGTATGAACACACTCCTTCTGTGCATATTCATAGGTTTTAACAAACGAAATATTCGCTATGGTTTAGTCTGTTAATTTGGGGTCTTCTCAATACAATGCATGACTGTCTGAGCTGTACGATATTTACATGAATGCCGACGTGTAAAAAGTAAAATCATCAGCAATCAACAGCTTGTTGTGAGTGATGCTGATGACTTTTGTTTACGCCAACCTTTGTCCTGAGGAAAGAATGACTCTCTACATGCCTCTATGATCCATAATTAATACACTTAACAGAAGCCATTGTGCCTGCAGACTTCCTCTTGTTGTCTCGTGTATGCCCAGTTCATCAGAGCACACTGCTTTATTCAGCTGTATCTGCCTTCCGCCGAGCAGATGGGCTCTGGGGGTTCGGTGGGGACAAGAGTTTAAACATCACCATGTTCTCTGGAAGAGCTGGACCATCTCCCAAAACACTGCTTTCATTCCTGCCCTGGAGCTGCTCTTCATGTTCTTCCTCTCTCGCGCACACACTCTGCATACTTGCCCACTTAAACAAATAAGCAGCGCTCTATTCACCAGCTGTGATGTGCATCCACTCGCATGCCTTTCTTTGTTTGGGGAGCGCACATTTGCAAGAGGTTCGTCACGGCACTTTAGCATTAATACACAAGAACCGCGCAATGAGCGACTGAGTGCATAATATTTTTCATCCGACTTAATCAGACTGCTAAAAACACACAAATAAAGTGCTGGGGAAGCTACTTTAAAACCTCCGTCTTGCCAAACTGCAAGTTACTCCTAGTTAGTTTAACTTCGGTACGGTCACGCTATCCTTTAGAAATAGTTGCTACATTTAAGCTGTTTAGAAGGACATGTTAGCGTGTTAAATTAGGGTCATAGTTTTAATTTTACATTTATGCATTTGGCAGACGCTTTTATCCAAAGCGACTTACATTGCATTATACTTACATTGTTTTGAAGTATGTGCAATCCCTGGGATCGAACCCATGACCTTGGCATTGTTAACGCCATCCTCTAACCACTGAGCTACAGGAAAGCTTTTTTTTTTTACAAAACTCAAATGTGGAAATGTACAGCTTTTAAAACCTATCTGAACTAAGAAACAGAGATGCTAACTTAGCGTGCATTACCTAGCACGCTGACGGTCGTGGAGGCCTGCGTGTTACCCAGTGGAAAGGTGGCAACCTTGCAGGTGTAGATGCCGATGTCGGCGAAACCCACGTCTTCCAGCACAATGGTGGCGTCGTGCGTGGAGGGCGAGCGGAACGACAGGCGTCTCGCGTATTCGGGCGGGATGGAGATGCCGAACATGGGGTTGTACACAGCCAGGGTCACCCAGCCGGTGGGCAGCTTCCTCTCCCAAGAGCTCTGGGTCAAGCTGAGATTCGTGTCCACCTGCACCCTGCAGCTGAGGGTGACGTTCTTGCCCAGCACTGCGTTCACCTTAGGGGGGACAACCACCTGACTGCCATACACCACCCCTGAGAGAGAGAGAGAGAGAGAGAGAGAGACACAGAGTGACAGAGAGAGAGACAGAGATCATTAGTCGGAACACTTGAGCAGCTGCTATTGGCTTTTTGAAAAGAGCCTGAGATCTTGAACACCATGTCAACTGACAAATCCGTCTTGATCCTGTTCAAGTGTCGATCAATCAAACGCCACAGCCTCTTTGCACTCTTAATTCCTAACCAGAAAGTAAATTCTCCTTCGCCTACATGTCTGAAGAGGAGAAGGTCTATTTGGTTGTACCCAGGATACCACAACGGTTAGCTGCCGTAATTTGTTGCGCTATAAAGCAGCAAATGAAATCATTTACATTGGGCTGCAGTGAGGCTAAAATTAGCTGTAACATTCAACATACTGCAGAAAACTCTCTACCGAGTGATTTCTAAGACAAATAAGTCTGAAAATGGGTCAGGAACAATGGAGTCATGGCGGTCTACAGTAAGAACCTAACTAAAGCCAGGCTGATCTGACGGTGAGTACAGCACAATGCCTGCGCTGCGAGAGCGCTGGTCTGTCCGGGCCATTACGCCCATAGGGCTTTAAAATAAGAACAACATGGGCATTCACCACAAAACCTTTCCCTGCCTCCCTCCCACTGCTCTCCTCTTCCTTTCCATTAACCTGCCTTCCTTTGCTCGGCCCTTCATCATCATTTTTTCCTCTTTCCATTTGCTGAACAAAAGCTTAATTATGTCTGAGGGTGTGTGCGAAACGGGTGTACGAATGAGAGGGAGACCCAGACCAGACGGAGAGAGAGAGACGAGCGCTCAGGGTGCCCAAGAAACAACATGAGGCCACACGAGGACAGCCCGTGTGTCTTATTACACCCAGACAGCTGCGCTCGCTCCGTCCGACTCCATGAGACGCACGCACACGCAAACATGCTGGGAGACGCACGCACGGCCTCTAACATGTGGAGGCTGAGGCAAATTAATATGTTCTGTGGGGAGATGATGGAATTTGGATCATCTGGTAGGATCTACTATGGATTCCCACATCAATCACGTGCAGGAGTTTCCAATGAATGAGCTGTGCGATTGCACACACACACACACACACACAATGATCTCAGATAGTTGCTAAGCTGCACTGAAGCCAGAAAACCCAATATGTAAGGTTGCCTAGTGTGTAGTGATGGTAAAACCGGTCAACTACTCACCCACCACTAGAGCATTATGCATTTTGCCCAAGATTTTGCCCAATCAGATGGTAGAGTGCATCCAGAGCGCATCTGATTGGACAAAAACTGTACAGTGCGAGATGAGTCATCAATATTTTCAGTCTGTCTTGAAAGAGAACTGCTTGATTTAAAATATTCTTCTAATGTAATCTGATCAAGTTGTAGAAGCACATTAGAATACATGCCTCAAAGCTAACAGACACAGACTAAACAATTTTGGTTTCATGGTGATCTTTTATATTTAGTGGCAGTTCTTTAAAGGAATTAAGAGAGAGTGGATTTAGCTGTGCTGACACTGTAAACTCTTTCATGAAGATGGGTCTGTAAAATTCAGCCACTGTAAAAACACGCCGATACAGACACCAAAGCAGCATTTTCATAACACTCACACTTTTAAAAAGATTTTCTAACTGCTGTTAATCTACAGCTGTGATGGTCCTGTTATTATGCATAACCTGCGTCTGTTTTTCTATAGACTAAATGAGTTTTCTGCAATCTACAGTTTTAAAACATTTAACTTACAAACCTACTTAATTATATAAGGATTAGGAAAGACTAGTCATTCAACTAATGCACCAAATGTTCGATTAGGAAAAAGTGAGCAAATCTCTAATGAAACACATAATGACTTGTCACAATTGCTCAAAAAAAACTAAAAATCTCTCCAAGTATGAGCTTCTCCACATGACCATATTCATGTATGATGGCTGGCCGACTGCTGACCTGATTCTGAATTAAAACCAGCCCTTCATAGAACCGCATCATTCTGCTCCAGTCTGAGCAACACTTCAAACAAAACAAAAGATCTGGAATTAATCTCCAGCCTTCACCATTCCATTAAAGACCATCCCTGAAAGTCCAACCATGTCATACAGCCGTGTCAGGCTCAGAGGAAAACGTGGAATTCATAACAAAGAACAACAGATAGAAAGGAAAAGGAAAGATTAAAAACAGAGCCTACAGTTAGATGTTAAAGGCGACAGGCGTTGAGGAACTGAGAAAATCTATCAGTGAAGATCTTGTGAGGAAAAACGCTTGAGCGCATGGTGTTGAATAAACAGCAAAACTGTATGCACACCCACCCTCTTGCTTGCTCTGTAGAACGACAATGCTAATTGCAACAAGCTGCTGGTCGGAAGATGTAATCGTAAATCAGAACTCGCCGCATTGCTTGGCAACAGACTCCAAACATTCCGCCGGAGCGCTTGTCTTGCCAACATGACCCCTCCCTCTTTTGTCTCTACAGTATACATGCTAGCTGTGAACGGAACAAGATGAAAAATCAAATGACAAACATGGAGACTCCACATTTTGAAAGAAATTTAGAACAAGTAACAACCTCATTGGCATCAATTGGTTAAAGCCAAAAGATGACATCACTGTAATGGGCGAACAAGGGAGGAAACCAAAAGGAGGATTCAGGGCTGTTAAAGTTGACTAGTGTTATGCCGTTGGCATCTAAACAAAGGCATTTTAGGCCATTGACTCACACCGAGCGGACGGGGAATGCCCAAATGGAGACTCCGCTGACTCCTTAAGGCAAGTGGTTTCATAAACCAGCCACAGGGCTCCAGCTGTGACCAAACACAGTGTTGCTCAAATGGGTTTCCATTGAACTTAAAAGGTGATGCGAAAATTTACAAAAAGTGCCAAAACGAATATGTAGAGACAACTATAATTAAAGCCATTCGCTGGTTGAGCGAAAACATTGGGTCACTTTTAAAACACCAGGCATAGGAACACTGGCTTAGACAATGCATAGGACTGGGGAAGGTCTTCCTATTTGTCTGAACTATGGAAGTTGGGGAAAAAATATTTGAGAAACTAATTTGGAAGCTGTTATTAGAGTGCTTGCTAAGCAGAAATGTCTTCCTCAAACATGCTGGTTTATTGTAAGTTCTCTGTGTTTTTAATCATTACATACTGTATAGAACCAAGCCAAGCGCACATCACATTTCATTTTGTTTTATTATACACAAATCCCAGAAAGTTAAAGGATGATGTCTTTCGAGGACTTTGAGTGAAAAATTTAAAAAAATACGATTTCTGATGATGCACACGTTTTCAGACTAGTTTCGGCATGCCAATCCACATTCTCTGTGGAGGAAATAATATTACCAAAACCACACGCCAGCAAAATGTTCCCCAGTGTGGTAATGACTCAAAAATGTGTTTTACCAATTAAATTTCTTCAGTGCTTGAGTATGAAATTCAGTAGACACACTGAAAGCTCCTCGCTCGCTGAACAAATTTCTCAATTGTGTAGTGCGCGCACACACACACACACACACACAGACGTCCTGAAAAACACAAACTCATGAATGTTCTACAGCAGTGGCTGCATCATCCATCCATCCTTCCATCCACACACACACACACACACGCAAATCCATACTGCCCAAAAGGTCACAGCAGCACAGGAAGTTAACTGTCCTGACATCAAGGACACAGAAGAGATCCCAGAAGGCTTTGCTCCTCATTCCGCCACAGTCAGCTATTCCTCCACACGCGCTGACTACCTGCAAGGTGTGCCGGTGCATGTGAGGGCGTCTGCGCGTGTCTGCATAGAGGCTGTATCTGTGAGGTGACGGGGTTCAATTTTCCTACTCAAAGACAGTTTGTATTCATTGCTTGTGGCAGGTCACAATGGAGCTATCACCTCTGCCATGACTCAGCAGATGAGCTTAACGTTGCCATATCTCCTTCACTGAGCTTAATATTAGTGCACGACAGAGAGAGAGAGAGATGAAAAGCAAGTTTGTGCAAAACATTTTTTAAATTGATTCGTCGAGCAGTCATGCAGGTAAGCTATCGACTACTTGATTTTACTGAAGCTCTCTATAATTAGGCTGGTTTCGGGTTCACCAATCGAACACATTTTTTAGAGGCGCATTTTCATAACATGTTCTCGCCTTAAAAGAACAGCTTAACAGAAGAGAACAGAACGCAGGGGAGCTGAAAACTTGTCATGCAGTCTTCACTTCACATAAGTATGTAAATACTGAGATTATGGTATGTTTAAACCCTTCACCTGTCAGTGCACCACAATGCAAAATAACAAACCCAGCCCGGCCATGACAGGATCAAATCTCTGTAACAATACCAGCTCAAATTCACATCCTATTGTTCAAATGCTTTTAAATAATCCACAATCATACAATAATCCATTATCTCCTGATCTGACACGAGATGTTTCTTCCTACGAAACACACAGTCGCACCTTTTGACCTTTTCGGAGAAGCTACTTTTACACTGAACGCTAAACAAACTACAGAGGCTACAGAGGGGCAGCCTGCAAAGCTGTGCGGGGACACATGTGTGCTTGACAGAGGAGAGAACACATGGTGGGCTTTTACAGGCTTGCGTCTGCACACGTCAGGCACAGAGACATGAAAAGGCCGGAAGCTGGCGAATGAAAACAGACCCGCGCTCTTAAAGAGCTTCAAGGTCGAGTTAGGAAAACGTCAATTTCGACGATGAGGTTAAAGGTTAAACGACAACTGTGTCGTGTAAATTTGTGCATAAAAGACATCGACGGCTGTGATGTTAGGGGTTACTGCATTATTGTACGTAGCAGTGGGCTCAGCAGCTTCAGGTTTCACATAAATGCGGTCACTGCATCTCCAGCGTCACAAGCACGCAGCAGGAATGCACCAGAGACCTCAATGAAGTTCCCTCCTCCTTGAATGACAAACACTCTGACCAATTGCTACTGTACATTAAATATACATATGACCACAGCGTGACATACCATTTGTGTTGGTTTTATTGTAATAGAAACGGAAGCCAAACCAAATGAGAACTACTTTTCCATGTTACTTTTAAGTGAGCCGTTTGTGGGTTAACTTCCTGCAAAAGTGTAAACAGTGGCTATGTAGCACTTTTTCAAAACCTCGCACTGTTTGAGTGGTCCACGTACAATTCTGGATCAACCAATGGAGTGAGTTTGAGGGCGGAGCTTTTTGTTAAATGAACCAATGAAAACAGAGGGCGGAGAGGAAGGGGCTCAAAAACATAGTGGCAAAGAAATAACACATTTCACCTCTTGTGACAAGACTACAAAACTGTAACGATGACCGGCCAGATTCAGGAAGACAAACAGGCTATTCACCGTCTGTCAGCAGACAGGTTTCTCAAAAGAACAGCAAACAATTGATGACAGAAACCAGAGCTACCACACAGTATCCTGGTGCAGGAGCTAGAAGAGCGAGAGGCCAGTGGGCGTGCGTGTTAAGAGACTGAGAGTAAGAGAGTGATGTTGTGACAGTTGTGAGCAGTGGTGTCTTAAGAGCAGTGCTGAAGCCGATGCTCTCACACAGAGATGGTGGTTTTGGGAAGAGTGACTCATGGGGCTCCGTCAGAAAGCTGCACGCTAGCTCCAGTCTAGACCACAGAGAGTGCAGGAGGCTGCCAGAATCTATCCGATACGAGCGCAAGCAGCCAGCGTGAGGGGGAGGCAGCTGCTCCAGAGGATTCTTGGGGGGGGCGAGGGTTACAAATAAAGTGTGAAAATCTTTTTTAAAGCACCCAGGCCATTTAGAGCATGAGGAACCCCCAGAAAATAAATAATCGTGGGTCTAATTTTTTCCTACATTTTTCACACGCAATCTTCCAAAACGTCTCTATTACGGCATCTACAATCATGTAAACTAAGCGTTTTCAGATTTAATAAAAACAAACAAAACAAAGTCTGTACTGCCACATTACCTGCGCAGTATGACAGAAAATTAACGCTTAGTCAAAATGACCGATCATTTACCACGGTGTGAAGATTAATCTACGGTCTATAATCGTGACATCACAAAGAGTTCATTAATGATGCTGCAAAAATACAGTGCAAAACTGCAGGACTGTCCAAGACAAAACCATAAAAACCTTGTTTTTCTTTGAAATTGACGCGTGTCTGCAACACAACGGCTTGAGTCACATTCTAATGCTGAGTCACAGCGTCTCCATTCCACAGACTTCTAATCAGTCCACCTAACACAGCTACTGTTTTCTAATGATCGACACAGCAATGGAAAATTGCAGTTTCTCATCCCCTACGTCAAAACTTTAGCACTCTCCTTATTTCCTCCTTCCCCCAAGAGGAACAAACCGATGTTTTCATTTCACCCTGGTTGTCTTTTCCATCCCTCTGAGGTTAATATCATTCCATAGTGCCGGGTTAAAAATGAAACCAGAACGCAATATACAGGACGAAAAGAAAGAAACAGCCCACAGAGGAAGAAAAGATAGATGTCAAATGCTTTGACTTGTTCAAGACATGGTGGAAAAGAATATCCTCAAGTTGTTAATTCTCCCATCTGACAGACTGTTCCAAAAGTCTGATATCTTTACGAAAATCTTGAGATTAACCGTATGACCTCATTTACAGTGGACATGCTTTTTAAAAACGCATCATAGCCGAGGCTGCCTGACAAAACCAGCCTTTCATTTCCCCAGAGCCAAATTACAGAGCGCCCCATGTGCGCTCAACCCCACCGCTGCCTGCGAGACCCCCTTTTTCCACATGATAACAGACTGTAACAGGTCTCTGAACAGTGAACAGATTTCCTTCCCTTTCCACTTCAAAAACACACTGCTAATCACACCATCAACCATCCAAATCTGAAAGCGTTCCCTGGGCTCTCGGCACACCATTCAACGCGCAGCCGCTGGAGAAGATTAATGAAACATGCCTCTAATGTGTGCTTCTATTAGAGGAAAAAAATATTTCTTATGGGAAAGTCCCAGTTGCTTCCTGTGTCCAGCCAATTTCTTCTCTCATTCCCTGCAAGCTTGTTTTTCTTCACAACAGAGGCTACATATAGGTTTACTGGGCAATGACACGCAAGGTCTGTTCCGAAACGTACTGTAGGAAGATGCCTCGCTGCATACGGCCTACACAGGCTGCTGCCTGCTACAGTCAGCAACCTAACCATCGTGGCACCTTCAAAAATGGACTGCTGAGGGATGCTCTACACATCCACATATGTAGCAACTTCGCATGCCACAAAAATTGTGATATGCATGGCAGACTCAACCTCAATTATATTTTAATAGTTTAATATTAGCATGTTGCCATGCCAATTATATTACTCTACCAAGCACATAAAACACAACTGAACTTTAATTTTCTTTTGGAATCGAAACACTCCTTTCACCTTATTTGCCATCTTGGATTTATTTTTGCTCAGCTCATCACAATGCATTCTGGGATTGCCATCTTTGCAAAGGATACGGAGAGCCTGCCCTCTGAAAAAAGGTGGTGTCTTAAAAAGCAGTATAATAAAAACTGTTCCAAAACATTGGCAACTTGGTTCTGAGACTGCACCTTTGATGCTTTTAACGCTGCCTTCGTAGGCAACTCACGTGGTTTGGAACAGAATCGCAGTCTAAACAAGGAAGTGCTAAATTGATAGCTAAATAATATGTCTGGATGTGTAATATTTTGATCAAGCTAGTTAGGTCATTTGTTTCTGCATAGTTTATCCAGATCTGATAGAGGACTGGATCCAATCTCAGCCCAAAGTCTAGCTCTGGGACCCATTAGCCTGGTGAGGACAGATTTGAATACACACAGCAAAGCGAGGCTCAAAAAACCTTCCTGACCAAAATCTCTAAAGGGACAGACGCACTTCAAAACAGTCTGGTTTCAGGTCGGCGCGTCAACTTGTGCTGTGACATGGATGGAAAATGTGAAGTAAGTGGTTTGGAGGCAGAGTATGTATGATATGTTCAAGCGTGGGAGACACAAGCTTCTCGCTGTGGTAGGTGAAGCAGAGCTCCAATAAGACCTCCTAAACAAACAGAGAGGTTTGAACCTATGGGAGTTTGGGAGATTTTCTGCAGTCTAGGAAATTTGCCCAGCGTGTCATCCCAAAAAATCCCTGTGAATCCACAGGCCAGATAGGAAAACAGGGAGAGGGCGGATACATGCAAACAAATTCAACTCAATGTGGAGGATGTTAGGAAATGTGAAGTTTGATCTTTCTGAACTGCTTCCCAATTTATATTTCAGACACCCAGAAAGAAAAGCAAAGCAAAGGAGTCAGACCTGCTTTATCGCTGATCTCAGATTTACTATTTATTTTGCACACCTCACACAAAAGGTAACAGGGAACCAGAAGTTGTCTTTTGACAACATGGACAATGAGTCAGATTACAAAACAGCATGACGACACACACGCAATGTTGTCATAAGTGGTTTATGAGGACTCTCCATAAACGTAATGGCTTTTATACTGTACAAACTGTATATTTTATATATATATAGAATATACTATATATCTAACCCTACCCCTAACCCTCACAGAAAACTTTTGGCATTTTATTTACTTAACAAAAAATAAATTAAACACCATTTAGTACGTCTTTAAGCATTAGGTTTATGAGGTCACAAGAGGAGCCCCCATAAACCATGTTTACATTGGTATTCACATGTCATTACACACATTTGTGTCCTTGTAAACCACATTTAAACACACACAAAACACACACACGTTAGGTTTTCATTTTTGGGTTGACTTTCCAAAGACAATGACTTTTATACTGTACAAACTGTACATCATATTCCCCACCTCTAAACCTAACCTATACAGAAACCTTTTTAGCATTTTGCAATAAGTAATTGTAATGAGCTTTATTAAGTATGTTTCATAATCAATTTCCCTCATGTGGACCGCTGGCTTGTCCCCACAATTATAGAAAAAACAACAACACACAAATACAGACCTGTATTGAAGCCTCTTTCATAAGCCCTAATTTAACAACTCTAATTAAAAGATTGGGGGCTGAAAGCACATGGGTGGTAAGCGGCAGTCAGATTCTGTGCGTGTGGTGAGGGATTTAAAATATGAGTGCTTAAATTTAGAGCTAATACTGCTAACCTTTCAATCACAAGCTCTTCGCTAAATTATAAGACTTTTAGGGCTGTAGACCTATCAAAAGTGAAGCGGTCTCCTGGAGGCCTCGTTTGCAGAGCAGTGACAGCAAAAAAGCATGAGGAATGTTCAACCATGAGCTCCAAGAAGTTCAAAGTCCCCCATGTGTATGATATGACAACAACGGTATGCGAGGATGAAGATGATGACAACAGCATGTGAAGTCAGTTTCACATTTGCCTGTTACAATGTGAGATAATGATACCGCACACCAGAATGAGGCCATTTAGAGCTGGAAACAGTGATGACGTCATCAGCGATGAGCTCGGCAGCTTTCATAATTATAGCCGCTGCATAACGTTCCTGGTGCGTTTGAAAGGGAGGAAACTCAATTACAGCAATCCTCGTCTGGCGTGGCTGTCGGAATTGCATTTCGGAGCGCATGCATTCCAGAGTGACAAAATGAGAAAACCAGGAAGGGTTCCATCGGAGGAACGCTATAAAAAGAGAAGCCAGCACACCAAGATGCTGAGGAGCTTGGAGCGCTCCAACCAGGCAGAGCAAAGATTGAGATCTGGGGCGTCATCTGGATATTTCCATGAATGATAAAGCACGTGTGCATTGACAGTGGAAGGATTTTAGGTGAGCTGCTTTCGAAAGTGTTGGCTAGACGAAACGAACTGACCCAGTTGAACCAGAGAAAGAACAAAAAATTTTTTATAGATGGAGTCTTTTGAGAATTGGAGCATGAGTGTCGTCTCGCTCCAGAAATGCTTGAAGCAGTGAAAACCTGGAAAGATGGAACGGAGTGATTACAGAATTCTTTGAGTGACAAGTAAAATGGGGAAATTGCAGTCACTCCACTTCCATACGCTGCAAGTTTATTGGTTCCAAGGAAAGCCAAAGCACCAATCACTGCGTGTCTCCACTTTCATTGCCAGAAGGAAAAACAAACAAGCATATTGCAATCTTAATAGTTTAATGCTAGTTGCACAGTTAAAGGGATAGTTCACCCAAAAAGAAAATCTTTCCATCATTTAGTCACCCTCATGTCATTCCAAACTTATGTGCTTTTTGTGCTTCTGAGGAACACAAAAGAAGAAATTTCGAAGTATGTTAGTAACCAAACAACTCTGGCACCCACTGACTTCCATTGTATGAACCACAGAGACATTTCTCAAAATATCATCTTTTACGTTTAACAGAAGAAAAAGTATAGATTTAAAAATATTGTTTAGGAATGACACAAGGGCGAGAAACTGCTGGAAAACATTTAATTGTTGGGTCACCTATCCCTTACAGAAGGTCCCTGGATGTCCAACAACCATACACAGAGCTGAGGGGTACTTCAAGGATAAGACCACCAAACATAGTTCACACCCAAATGCTGATAAGTTAACAGGGTGAACATTGTACAATGCTTTAGTGATAAATGTGTGACCGCTTTATGTCAACATGCGGTGAAGGCTTGCTGAAAACCAAATGGGACTGGTGTTCACTGATAAGCACAGGAACTGCCTTCAATTGTGAGGTAAACTGAAACAAAACAGAAGCTTTAGTTTTCAACGACTTAATCGAGTTTAAGCTCACACCCAAAGAAAACATGACTCAATCTAAAATGATCAAAATAATAACTCGGGTCCTTTGCCAATGACTGAGTTATATAGTTATGAAGAAGTTCAGCAGAGACCCTTTCATCGCGTATTGTAAACTGCATGATGCATTATTCGAAAGTGAACCTATAGACTGGCTGAATGGGTCTGGAGTTATTACTGTTATTGCCAAAAATGAATTCTATATAATACATTATATGATAACAGGTGCATGTAAGGGCCATCAATAGCATTAGTTTAGCACTGCAAGCCAAACGTACACATAACACAATGTGAACTGTGATCTAATGATTGTGATCATCATGGATTATGCTTATAGGAATACACTAGCCAATGACAATTCTCTCCAATGCTGTGTTTAAAATATAGTGAATATGGACTGGTGGAGGGACACAAGCTCACCATCAGGTCACACCTACAGAAGTCTCGGGCTTGTGTGGAGAGCGTTTTAAGAACGAGAGGCTAATCCGTTGCATTCCAGGCATTTTAAACAGGCTTATAAAACTTGCTGCTGCACTTCTACCAACACTGTAGTGCCTTAACAGCAGCCAAATTACAAACATGTCAGCAAATTTATGTTTTTGTGAGAATCTGCGAGTTCACGATCGGATTTACGTTAAGAATCATGCTTATTCCAGGGTCACTGTCCGGGTTACATTAGAGGTAGCATTATACAGGTTGCCCCACAGATAATGTGGGCGTTAAACTCAAATTCAGTGCCGGCATAACATGCAATGTTACTAAACGGAAACCTAAACTTAAAGTAAATCAAAGGCACACATACATAAACTTAACAGGCTTCTCATTAAAACCTTCCAGGGCTGCGGGCACACACAAAGAGAGGGCTGAAACTGACAACACGCCACATACAAACAGCCTTTTGTGTGTTTTGAGTGCTGCAGGGCCTCCGAGAGACCCCCAGAGACTTTCATGTGTCCTGGGACAATCTGTGAAATATCTGAACCCTCCACACAATGCAGGAAAAATGCATAAACCGGGCCAGTATACATCATTCGGCAAACACTACGCAATATGACATTAAAGTGATTGGCTATGGAATCATAGAGCTTTGAGAGAGGACGAGATGCAGTGAAGGTGGGGAACTGCTGTAGAGAAAGACACCATGGTAACAAAACAGCACCTAAGCAACGAAACGAGAAAAATCGCGAGTCGTGACAGTCGTCAAGAAGAATTATGCTTTGTATGAAATCTATAACCTTTCCCTGCTCTCTCTGTCACTGCATCACAATACAAAATGACTCATAATGAAGTGTGCTTTCAGAAAATATTCTAGTCATCTATGAGCATTAAACTTGGATAGAAAAACGCATTGAAAGGGCGACTGCTAAGATTTGAGCATTCACCCAATGGTGCGAGTCGTGGGCGGGGCTAGCTCTGTTAAGAACAATAGAAGATGGGAGTGGGTGCATTTCAGAAACCTGTTTGATTACTGGCACCAAAACAAATTGCATCCCTTTCATGCTTATACTCATAAAATGAGTAAATAAAATGCAATCGCTTATTGGTCTTTCAGATACAAATAGGACAGTTGTACTACTGCGTTTCACAACAAACAAAAAAATACAAATTCTCACTGAAATCTACCGGGGATGTGCTACACATTCTTAAAATAGGCTAATCGGCAGGTTGTCTTGACAACAAATTTAACAATAAGCCGTGTTTAAACAGATTTGGGGTAAACACATAACTAAAGAGATATTAAACGCATAACTAGACGTTAAACACCTAAAAACTACTACTAATGTCAAACTAGCCCATCACAACCCTCTAGAAATAAAAATAAAAAGCCTAGGGATTAGTCATATCCAACAGCACAGCAAGATCAAATGATGACTATGGCCGGCGTCTATAACAGCTGCAAAAAGTAATCAAGCCAAGGAGCGAAGTTAGGGGAAATGTCAAAACCACAGGCTCAGAGAAGGCTCACAGGCCATCTCCCCACCCACAGAGAGACAGCTGCTTGATGAGGAGGTCACAGAAACAGGGCAGGTCTTCGTGCTCTGGCGAGAAGAGAGTTGAGCTGGGCAGGTCGTTTCTGAGATTAACACGGGAAAGAAACTACGCAAAGATCCCCGACTTCTGTTTCTCTTTCGTTTTAACAACAACAGCATCGAAACGCACATAGTCGCACACATACTGGAGAGCCAGACTCTAAGCTGGCCTCTACGTTATTGCTTTGGTTTAATCCTCTTTTTTCCCCCCTTTTAAAGCATTTGCAGAAGGACAGAAATGAATGAATCTCTCTACAGCACCGGCATCCCATCAGCCCTTCTTTAAATGTCACAATCACTTTAAATCGATCTGTGTTGACTACTAAATCTGGCTTTGATCCACACAAACCTTAATTTCAGAAACAGTGGAGCATTTTAATTCACATACTGTGGATAAATTATTTTGGACGCAAAGGCAAAAAAGAGAAAATGCTGCCAGTGTTGAAATGTTCATCCCTTCCTCGAATCACCACAAACAAATGAGAGAAGACAATAATATACTGAAGTCCATTGTGTTCATAGTCTCAGTTTACACAGTTACAGTTCAGTGAGGAGAAAAGGGACACTTAAATTCTTGCAACCCATCCTGCAGGGCAGAGTACGAGAACAACAGGAAAGCAAGAAAGAAAACAAGCATGTGGAGAGGGCACAAAAGCAGCCGGAAGAAAAGTAGGTACAGTATATACACAAAAGACTAAGAGGAGCCGTTTCATATGGAAAGATCTGCACAACTTAAACTGACCAACAGCGGAGGAAAGACTAACAGTTTAAGCATCCGCTGATTAGCCAAGACATGACTCAAACTCACTGAGTCTTATGGAATTCCATGAGCTGCCCCAAAATTGGCCTCACTTTATTGTCGGTCATCTAATCCATTGGTCACAAACCCTGGGCTGTCTGGACCATGGTGCAGTGGGTAACGCATGTGCCAATGGCATGCAAGTTGCGCGGTTGCACTCGCCAGGGTGAAGGTTCAAATCCGGCTTGTGGCATATCCCACTTCCAGCCCACGGTCACATCATGACCGTTAGAAAGGGTGAGCTCACTCTCCACCACAGATGAAAGGGTCTATATAAAGAGGTCATTTATTATTTAACCCCTCTCCAAGCGGTGTAACCTGTAGTGGCAAAGTGGAGAAATCTGTTCCAACAACCACAAAACATACATGTTTTTCACCTCATAAGAGAGTTTTAGGTTCTTCAATGAATAAATGATTAAATAACCTCTTTGGTGCCTATGATTTGTCAACATGCACAGTATATTGCGACCTTAATGGTCTTGTTGACATAAACCCTATGGTCCCTTACCGAATCCCTGGCACAGGCATTACAACATTATTAAAATCATGTTTTAGACTGACATTACCAGTAGATGCACACTGGCCTCATCTATTTTGTCTTGATAATGCAGGAGTACTCAGGAGGGCAGAGTAGCAGTGATTTAAGCTCTGGAGAAATACCGAGATTGAGTGTTGAAAGGATCGAGTTAATGTCACTAATGCTTTATTCCCACGTCGCCTTTTAGTGCTTTTATCGATCACACAAAAGAAAGCCAGAACATAGCGAAGAATAAAAAAAGCAACTGGAAGATAGTATTATTATTAACTAGTATTTATCTGGAGACGGCAGTGTGTTTACGAAGGCATGCAGTGAGCCACACTAGGCACAACAGAAAACGTACGTTTTTCCTATTGTCACGCGTGTGCACCTAGAATTTTGAGTTGTAACATTGTCACGTTTGGTTTTGTTACACGAGTAGCACAACGCAGTCGACTTCAGGCAGAATTTATTGCACTTACCACAAATAGGGTTGTTTAGCAGGTGTTCCATTTATGGTAATGGGGGAAACAAAAATCACATTGCATTAGGTCGTTATGAAAATGTGTACTACAATAAGTTCATATATTCAGCCCCTCACAACAAACTGTTAAATTCAGGGTGGTGTCTAAAAATGTTCACTACAAAAACAAACATTGTTTTTGTCTCTAATGGTTTAGTAGTATTGAGACACTAAAGTGTACCTCATTCATAGAAAGCTCTGTGTATGCATAAAGTGTAAAGTTAACAATTACCCATATCACCTATTTCCGATAGCAAGACACATGGAGGAAAACTGCTTTAAACAAAGAAAAGGGCCGGAGAGAAAATTTGAAGCACAAGTTATTAACCGACCAATTTGATTCAGGGACAAAAATGGAACAGGGTGACAGAGACAGAGAGAAAAAGCAATTAAGACGACATGAATGAGAAGTGAAGAGTGGTTAGTGAGGTACAGAAAGACTGGGAGGATGGGTGGATGGGTTATAAGGAGAGGAATGCCAGGACTAATCCTCAGCTCCTGTGTGGTATTTTAACTGTTATTCTTTCCTCCTCTTTCCCCTGCTGCCATCACTCACTGCAGTGCAGCCTACGTCTGGACAGACCGAGGACAGGAGACGCAGTGACTGACCCAACAGACACAGGGTCTTGACAGATGCCATCAAGATTATAAAAGCTTCAAAAGGTAATGAAGACTGTGATTTGCTCATAGACGCAAAAAAATGAGACAGTGCTCTACAATAACTACACAGATTGATTTGAAGAAAAAACAAAACAAGCGAGGCTTCAAAACATTTAATCTCAGTCTAAATGTTTACTTAAACATTAAAAGCACGCCACAAACAAAGCGCGATTGTTGTCTTGAGAGCCCAACAAATGTTGCCAAGCGTGGGAACAAGGAAGGGAAAGACGGAATTCGGGAGTGATCGATCCGTCTCGTGCAGACACACCGGTCACTATGGATACCGCCCCACAGTGCGCGAGCCGTGCTTTGGTCTGACCTCTGGCTGCGTGTGTCCCCTACAGCTGCAAAACGATACACAGCACAGCTGAAAGATCTGCTGGCCCGTTGCTAAAAGAAGGCAACTGCGGTCGTGACAGGTGTGCTTGTAGAAGGACAGAACAGCTTTAACTCACCACGAGTATTGTTATATCATTCCGGGGTCATTTATATCCAAGAGCTAAAACCGTTTCGTACTGTAAACCAAGGCGTCAGGTAATACTACTTTTTGACAAATCGGTACAGATGTTCCTTTTTGATTATATAAATAAACTTCTGACCATGTCTGAAAAATTAGAAATTGCTCATGTGAAGTGGGTCACGACAAACTTCTGGATCAGCCCATTGTACAACTTTTGAACATGCAACAAGCAAAGCTAAATCCACCGATTAAACACAGCTTATCAATGTATTTTTTCCTCTGCGGGGGCAATATAGCTTTGCACAATATTGAAAGAACAAAGAGTGTGACATTTGGCATGGTTTACGAGGTAGGCAAACAATAACAAGAATACCATACTGCCCGCGCACAAATGTCAAGGGGTTACTACCCGTATCCGACTATTCTTACAGATTTCAGGCCAAAAGTAACCCATAATAAATAAACAAAAAACAGGGACTGTTTGTTTTCTCGCTATCTGCTCCAATGTTTCCATGGCAGCTGAATCTCAGCCCTCGTGTGAGATTCCTGCGCTTAGAATTCCCACAATCACAATCAGTTCGTGGGCAAATAACGGTCTTGCTAAAAACAGCAGAAAAGCGAAAGATGTGTCTCCCTGGGACAATCTATTACAAGTATTCAGAATAAAATCGTGCGCACGATAGTTTCCGAAACTTTTGCCGTACGAACGACGTCGCACGGTGACGTCTGAAGAACTGTCCACGAGCCTGGACTGCATCGTGTTCACGCGCTCAATACTTTACACGGACCGCTGGATTCCCCTAAACTTTATCAAGGGCTTTGCGCGCTCACGACACCAGCAAATAACTCACGAACAAACCTACCTGACATCAAAAACAGCACGAACAGGATTCTGACATTCCGTCCCGTGTGAATCGGGATATTCCTGAGATATTGGACAGTCATTGTCAGCGCCATATCGCCGCCCGTCCTCGCTCTCGTTCTCCCCGAAACTCTGAACCCTCCTCAGCAACAACTCCATAGGGAAAAGGCTGCGTCTGGACTGTACCACTCTGCCGCTGCGTTATAGGGGTGTGCGATCTCACCTGAAGAGCAATGCATGCGTGCCATTATTTGCACAATATGCTCATTGGTGGATATGTTTATAGAATGGCTGGATGACTATCAAGATCATTTGAAGCGCTGTTTTGCATATTTCCCCATTTATTGCGCAAAACAACAAACGAACTACGGTGCACGTGACACAGAATTACACATCACAGATGTGTGATGGTGATTGTTGTCGTGCATAACAAAAAGTACAATGGTAACCATAACTTCTGAAACTATGGTTTCAAATACACCACCGGTACTTATTTTAGGTATATTATTTTTCGATACTATTTTTCGGAAAATAATATTATTTATATTAATTTATATTATTTATATTAATAAGATTATTTTTCAGCGTTATTTCTGTCACTTTTTTAAAAGGCGGCAATGGCAATTCACCACAGTTTATTGCATTTTGTTTCCACTTCTTCTCGTATTTATTTGAAGGATTATCTTGTCCTTTTTGTTTCCCGTAGTTCCAAAAATGGGCAGTAATTTTGTGTCGTTAATCCCGTAGCCCCTGCTAATCCACTCAGAGCCCCCTTTTCACAAACTCATCTAGAGACCAATCTGTGCTTTTCTTGTCTTGAAGCCACAGCACAGCCCCTCACCCCAATGTGGTTAACTCTTGGCCTGAGCGTAACCGGGCCATATAGAAATTAACAAACTAATCCCACCAATCAGCAAACGCAGGGGTGGCTTAGCCTATTACGCCGCCCATTTATGTTAGGTCAGCATTTTGTTAAGCGTCTGCCTCGTCTAAATTCAACAGTGTACTTCATACTCTTTATTCGAATGGTAGTATTGGAAAAGCCAAGAAAGTAGTGGAATCACTCCACCCCTTCTCCCTCACTGTTACTTTGGATGGAGAAATTGCTCCGGGGAATTGTGGTTTCAGAACGCAAGAAAATTACTCAATGAGATTTGATTACATTGGACAAGAAATCATAGTGTAAAAGCATTTATTAGGTATCCTTTATTAAACGATTAGGGCCCAGGCACCTGTGAAAGGCCCCATTGTTTTGCTTGAGGCAATTATTGTTATTAAAAATGACTATTCGTCAGAGTTGTTAGCCATTAGGCTTGGGCAAAAGCTAAGACATGGGCACGGAGGGGGGGTCTGTAGCACCACCTTTTAACTAAAGTGTGTGTCTGGGAGGTGCAAGTTCCACAGTCACAAACGTTGGTAGGCTACATGTATTGTTTTCAGCATGAGCTTTACACTCATGTGCTCTTGGGACATAGAGTTGTCAGCATATCACCATTTACTGAGACTAAATCTAGTTTATTTACACCTTAGCCACGTCATTCAAACCAAAGCACAAATGGCAGATTCGTTCATTATGAAGTTTTACTCAGAACTATTTCCCCTGAGTCACAATGTGCCATCAGCAAAGTCAGAACATTCAGTTACTGATATCTCCTCCACGAAAACATCACATGAAAGACAGAGATCCCCAGATTCTCCCACAGCCCCTCTGCATAGAACAGTGAGCCTCATTCGTTAAAGATCTCTTTCTTTCTTTCCTTCTTTCTTTCATATCCTCGTCAACAGGCCAATGATAGTCTATATGAGGTTTTTCTGTTTGTACACAGAATGCCTGGATAACAAAGACTCTGGTCAATCAACATCCACTCTCCAGCTAAATTCTAAATCCGTTTTTTGTTGTTTGCAGAGTGTTTTATTAAGACATTCTACGAACTAAACAACACACTCTCTTTTTTGGTCAGTAGGATATACATTAGACAGGCACGTTTAGTTTATAGATGTGAGAGATGACTTTCGGAAAAAAATATTCTGAAGAGACTTTATAAATTTATGTATATACTTAAATCCCATGTTTTCTGCTACCGATTTAATATTTGCCGGTGTTTAACCTAACGGGTTCGGTCTGGAATTTTTCAAGAACTTTTTGGGATAATTGCTCCTGAACTATTTATTAAATTGCAAGAGAGAAAAACTGGGAAAAAAACTGGGCACACATTCTCACCTGGCAAAGTGAAGGGGCTATTTATGAGATACTCCAAATGATTAAAAAATTCAAGAAGGCCTTGCTCACTGAATGACTGACAGCTTTATAATGATCTATGTGCGCAATTCTGATGTAAATCCCACAGTTCTCTGTAATGTGTGACATGGGATCAATAAAGTGTCATTTTTCCTGTCTGGATGTTTGTCTTTTGATACCAGTGTGGAGATACTCTCAGACGAGCAGGTTCTGACTTTATAAAGGTCCTTTTAGAGGATTTAAATCAAAGGTGTCTTTTTGTAGCTTTATTTGTATTTTAATTGCATTACCGAGCATAAATATTTGAGAGTCACAAAACAATAATCGACAATCAAATCTTTTTTACTTTATTGTTTCATTTTGAAATAATTTGATTAAATAAAACTTTGTTAGTTAAAAACAATGAAGCTAGTTTCTGGGCAAGCTTCCGTCAAAGAGGTTTTGTGTCTTTAATGGTGCGGTGCCATGGTAACATTCAAATGGTAATGTATCCCAGCCTGAAGTGATAATGCAGTTGATCTAGTCCTCATTTTGCCCCAGAGGTTGTCTTGGAGCCATAACAAATGGGCATACTTCAGAACACTTGAGGTATAATTGCTCAAACTTGTTGTTTCGAACTCTGCTAAGTCGTGTTGTCATTTATCAAGCATTATTCCTCAGAGCATTACAGACCCTGAAAGATTTTCCGAATCTAAACATGTTTAATGCACTCTGCCCCCTGAAAATAATGTTTTTATCCTCGCTTTCCTTCAAACGGGACGCGCACTGAGGGTGTTGCCTGCTCCAGGAATGCAGCATGAGTCCTCAAGGACCCTTAAAAGAGGAGGTTTGGTGCTCCCTTTTGTACCAACACGTTCTGACTTAACTCCCTCATTGCAGGACACACTATAGTTTATTCAAGTAAAACCACGGCAGTATTTCTTCACGCTGCAGTTTTAAACACTACCTAGACAAGTAACATAGAACAGGTCTCCTCAGAAAATAAATCACGTGTCTAATGTCATGATATGACATGCCAGCGACCGGCACTTATATAACATGCCAGTGACCGGCACAGAACAGTTGTGGGAATAAATGACGTGGAAGCTGAGTAGCAATTTTTCTGAAGCCTGTTGTAAGAGCTCTCGGTTTCCAGCACGCTCAGAGAGGACAGGCATTGATAGAATAAACCGTACCACATTATTTTAAGTGCCGGCGCTTACTTGGTCCATTTAGCAATTTAGTTTTGTCCATTTAGTTCCCCATGAGCATGTCAGTGCCCTTAGAATAGGGACATAGAGGCAACACTGCAGTACTTAACAACTGAAAACAATAGACTAAGTTACTGGTGAACAGGTTTTGAAAAACATTTGGATCATGACAACTTAATCATGATAGTAGACCACTGAATTAAACATTTCACAAATGTATAAAAGAACTGCGTGGAATCGAAGTGTTATTGGTTAAATAAATAATGTATAAAAATAAAACCTATATCATTTATAGCTATTATTTAGGGCTACACAAACCCAAGAAGATAACTACGAAAACATTGTCATATAGCGCCCTCTGCTGGCTGTTCAGTCATTAGAGAAAATACTACCTCCTTTAACACTAGATTTACTAAACCTGCGCAAATTTGCGTAAATTCCCTGGACCTAACACCTACAAGCACCCTGCTGAGATTTCCACAAGCCTTTGTCCTCCTGCTTTTGTTGTGCAAACACACCCATTACCTGTGAGGCCTGGCACATTGGCATTTGATTACTCTGAGTAACTCAGATCCAAGGCAGGCCAAACCTATGTGTGTGACAAACCTTCAGAAATGCCACACATTCACAATATATGGATACACATGTCTGTTTTATTTTAAAGTGTTTCAAACTGTACAGAGTTTGCAGACCCAGTGTCCATCGTCCCTGCATTTGGCACAGGTGAATTTCTGACATGTTGCACAGGAAAACCTGCTGCGATTTCTGTTGCAGCTCTCTTGCACCTGGCACTGTGTTGTCTGTACAGTCCCTGGCACAGCAGCTTCAGCAGCCCGCCTCTGTGCCGATATTCCCTTGTGCTGCATGAATCGGCAACAAAGTTCCTTTGCTAGAAGACTTCGAAACAATCTTCTTTTGCCTGTCCACCCTGTGCCTTGTACAAAATGTAGGCATTCACCGCCGCCAGGTCCAGCATATTGTAAAAAACATCTACTGGCCACCTGCGTGTTGCTGCTCTTACGGAATACATCCGCGCCATTTGGTCCAACACGTCTACACCACACTGTAAAAGTAGAGAGAGAGAGAGTCATGAGTATATGTGCTTTTTTCTATAGACCTGTATAGTACAGAAAACATTGTAGCACTGGTTTAACATTATACACAAATTCACATACCTTCATGTGGTTATAGTCTGTTATCGTGTTGGGTTTCCTCTTTCTGCCATCACCGATCGTCACGTTTTGGTGCA
>JAZGTI010004560.1:0-27741 GCA_036877585.1 Botia kubotai
GCTTTTCAACGTGGATGTTGAAGTCCCCAAGCAGCAGTAGAGGAGTGTCCTCATCAGGGAAGGATGACAGAAGAACATCCAGCTCATCCAAGAAGGTGTTGTGTCTAACCACAGTCGATGTGAGGAAGACGCTACATAGAGTCAACCCGCGGAAGGCAGGGTGCTCAGAGGATGCACAGACCAGCTGGCAGATGTTTTCACAGACATCTTCAACACCTTCCTGACCAGCTCCATAACCAAGAAAGCCCAGCAGCGCCTATACTTTCTAAGACGACTGAGGAAAGCACATCCCCCACCCCCCATCCTCACCACGTTCTACAGAGGGACCATCGAGAGCATCCTCTGCACCGTCTCAGACCGCGGGACCCTTCAGCGGGTAGTGAGGACAGCTGAGAAGATCATCGGGGTATCTCTTCCCTCCATCACAGACATTTACACTTCATGCTGCATCCGCAAAGCCACCAGCATTGTGAATGATCCCACACACACCCATACACACTTTACCATCCTACCATCTGGCAGACGGTGCCGTAGCATTCGATCCCTCACAACCAGACTGTGCAATAGCTTTTAATCCCCATGACATCAGGCTGCTCAACAGTCAGTAACTGGACTGAAGGATCACACACACAAACTTATATATGCACACAACTGGGCATTCCCCACCCTCTACAAGTCTTTTTTGCATTGTCTTTTTGCACATCTGGTATGTTGTCTGTGATGTTCAGTGTTTGTCTTATGTAACACCTAGGTCTGGAGAAACGTTGTTTCATTTCACTATGTACTTGTATATGGTTGAAATGACAATAAACTCCTCTTGTAACTTGTAACAACTTTTAGAGGCAAAGCTTAACTGTGCACTTTATATGCCATGGCATCCCTCACCCAATGCGAAACAGTTTGCTTGGTGGTGGCTGACCCCCTAACTGAGTAATCTCGTTTGAGCATTCTAAGCCCCAAGATCTTAGTGAGGACACAGACTCGCTCCCGTCTAAATAGAGTATAGAGCGGAGCACTTTGATAGAAAAGATCTCACATAGTTCACACTGGGTGCCCTTGAGGGCTGGAATGGCATATTCTTCCCCCAAGCACTCCAAACAAAACTGATAAAGATGATCCTCAGAAATGAGCTGTGAACAAGGCAGTACACATCTCTTAAAAGAATGCTTCAAAGATGTTGTTTTCTTTTTTCTTTAATTTGTTTTTTTATTTTGAGAAACCAGTTATCACTAAGACACACACACACACACACACACACACACACAACCATCATCTACAGCCTTCCATCTGGGAGTTCAAATGTTTGATCATAAAAATTTGCTTGTTGCCCCCCTTTCATCAAAAATGGCTGAATATAGTAAGGGTAAATATTTCTGAATTGAATAATAATACTTAAATTAATAGAAGAAAAAGCAATTGGCTTCAAACACTAAAAACACAAATGTAGGTAAAACAAATAGGTTTGAGATAAAGCGTATTACATACAATAGTTTAAAAACATTAGTAATAATTATTCATATTTCCATTTAAGGAATCTCAACATATATACAATTGCAGATCCTGCATTAGGAATAGTGATTGGGTATGGAGCACACGCCTAGGTCTGATCCCCTAGTGCGGACCGCCTCAGAGGAGGGTGTATAGTGTTTAAAGAGCCGAAACTCCCCACGATCCTGAGGTACACTACTGATGATGCGTTCCAAAATTCCCTTCCATTGAATGATGAGATCTCTGGAAGGATAGGATAAAAAAACAGAAATCACTAAACAAACTCCAAATTGAAATGTATCACTTAAAAGATAACTCCTAAAAGTAACAGCCTAGAGCACAAGTCAGTGGAGATACAACCTAAGAAAACAACAACAACAACAACAGAGTCTTTTCAGAGGGGGTTTTCCCCAAATAACAAGCGTGGGCCCGTGCACTTCCTCATTCTCCCTGAACCAAACCATGCAAGCTGGTGAGTTTGTATGGAGAGACTTTGTACTTCACTCCTTCACCTAACCCTGCCCTTTGGCAGTCTTTGGTGGGGGACTTTCTCAGGAGAAGGAAGGACAGAGCACAACCTGGCCCTGGACTCTTAGGACTCTGGGGCTTGGAATTTCATTCCCTAAAATTTTAAACTGTCTACTTTTACCATACCATTCTATTGGCTGGCATAGACTCAACTCTTCAGAGCACTTTATTTTTAAGTATCAACAGTATTAAACTTTGGAGAAATTAAAAAACAAAGAATTTTTATGTAGTTCATCTTAATTTAATAATTGTGTGCTTAACACCCTCTCTAAATTAGTTTAAAGCATTTGGATTTTAACCGATTAAACTGCCTTAAAAGAACTTTCCTGATAAATTAATATAACTCCTTTAGACTACAGTGACCAACAAAACTGGGACATTTAGCATTAAGCAATAGCGTGTATTTACTGTAAAGTGCATTGTATATAGACAAAAAAAACACTACAAAGCTATTGATGGACTATATACATATTATACAAACGGTGACAATTAAGACTGTAAATTCATATCATAAATTCATCATTCATATCCATAAAACTGTATTTTCAGAAACTGCAGTTTCTCATATTTAGAAAAAATAACTTGCATACAAAAACTGTAATACATGAAAACATGATGGCTTGTGAGTACACTATTGAATATTTTAGAGACTGCTAAATCAGTTTCCCAATTTTAACCTTTGTGTACTTTTACGATTCAGTTTCAACACAGCGCCATTTGTTGTATTTGAACCACTGCCTGATACATGACCACACCACAGTTTATTTCTGAGAAATGGTAAAAGAGACTGAAAGAAAGAAACGCAAGAGAGTTAAACAATCACACCTCATTTGACATGTATTTCAATTAATTCAAACATCCCAGTCCAATAGTCACTCCAAAAAAGCCACCCAGTGTTCATTAATACCCATTGTTGTTCAAGTTAATGGAGTGCAGATCTGTGACTTGCATGACATTGATTCTACTAGAAGCTAATTGCGCAAAGCCTTCTGTTGACAAGGTGTCCATGGTTATAAGAGCTTTCTGATCACTCATCCCGTTGTTAATAGCGCAGCTGTCAACAGTGGCTGAAGTGCGGACAGTGGGGAGACAGTCGTTGGTGTTCACCAATCCAGCCAAACCTTTCTTATTCAAATGGGTCTTGATGTGCTTGGACAGATGGTCACTACGCATGAAACGCTTGGGACACTCAGGGCATGAGAACTTTTTTTCACCTGTAAACAGATAAAATCCAAATGTGTTCAGAAAAGCATGTCACTACAAAACTGTTAAATAAAAATGTGACTAACTCTATATGTTAAAATGACAGAAACATAAGAATGACAGCTTCTTTAAATTTTACTGCATATGCATATATTCTCTTTGAAGCCATTATCCAGGGCTGGCAATTAAACAGGGCTGGACTAGGACAAAAACAGAGCCACACAAAGTTGCATTAGTATAACAATACCATATAGTTAATGGATAAAAAGTTTAATAAATAAACGATTGCAACAGACACGGACAACACAGACAGAACTAAATGTAACATTCCAGAGACACAATGAGATCATATCAGTGTACACAGATCAAACAAATACACAAACAGTTCCCAAAGTCATATTTGACTGAATTGACACATTACTTGTATTACACATACTGAACATCTGTTCTAGTGCCAGCATAAGACCGGCTTTAGGACACAGCATGATGTTCTCTAATGAATCAATACGTTTTGAGAAAAGTGCTATACAAATAGAACTTCCTTGAAGAACTCATTTGCAAAATACATTGCTGTGGACAGAATACCCTGCTGTGGTCAGTAAAATGCTTTTAAATAATACAGAAATATAACAGAATTCACTCACAAAGCAACTTGTTGCAATCATGACTTGCCCTAAAGTGACTTCTCATTATTGTCTATCAACATTAAAACTTCTTGGGCTGATCATGCTTTCTGGTCCCTAGACAACCGGTGTAAAAGCTGTGTTCGCGTTCTTGGCAGTAAGTTGAACTTGTTCCTAGTGAATGCTTATTGCCAATTTGGTTTTTGATATTCATGGACAGAATTTTAAGGAGCAGCTGGGGGACAAAAGAAATTCAGTTTGGGGGCTTTAAGTTGGCATTACTGTTTTTTTCTTGTCAGGCTGCAACCTACAGCTTCTGCTGGGATGGTTTGTGGCCAGATGTAAATTTACATCATTTTTATCTATCATTTGTCAATTTGTCTCAGAAAAAAATCTTACTGCTTCAATGCAGCCATACAACCAATGACTATGTGCAACTGTGCATATTGAAGTTTAAGGCGTTAAGATATTGGAATAAAAGCTGTAACTCTCAAAATTCATCTAGACTGGAACTGAATACTTTATGCCTTCAGCCACACAAGCGCAGAAAAGCTGAGTGCAACGTCCTGTCCTTTTATTATTTCCTTTTGGCATGGAATGGTTTTATACAGTACCTGTCAACTGTCCAGTTAAATGTCTAAATGTCTCAAGACAAATGTATATTTTACTCTTCTTTGTAGATCATCTTTGTATCATCTTTGCTTCCATCAGTAGGTTAATAATCATATAATCTTCGGATGTAATGTCAGGTAGTTTTTAACATGTTGAATTTTTTAAAACTGATAATGTGATCTATTCAGCCATCATTCTATTCATCATCTAAATTCTAGAGTTATCATGGGCTCTGGCATTTCATATTAAACTTACTATCTACTTACCTACCTTCAGCCTAGCTTGATTCTATATTTCTGTTCCTTGCCTAGTCGCAGCAGTGTGACCTTATAGCTGCAATTAATAACAGTATGCTTCTATCACCATCTCTGTTTGTAACATTTCTTAGTGTCTGATATTGTCCAAATTCAGACCTACAAAAATCAGACCCCCATCTGAGTATGTGCAATCCCTGGGATGGAACCCATGACCTTGGCGTTGTTAACGCTATGCTCTAACCACTGAGCTACAGGAAAACTGACAGTTTTAAATCAATACATAATTATAAATCATTAATATTGCATGACATTCACCTCAATGTACATTTCTCTCCAAAAGCATATACACTATACTGCAGAGAGGATAAGTCAGTGTTGTTTACTTCATTATCAATGCTCCTAAAGATTTTACAAATGTACAAAACTGCTACAGTGCTTACCATCAGAGTCTGTCTCACCTGTGTGTGTTCTCTTGTGCCGCTGCAGCTCATCAGAGCGTGTGAAACGTTTCCCACAGAAGGACCATGAACAAACGAATGGTCTCTCTCCAGTGTGCCAGCGCAGGTGTGCCCGCAGATGAGATGTTTTGCCATATACCTTCCCACATCCAGGAATATGGCAGATGTGCTGCTTTTTCTTACTCGGATCATTGCTGTAACAGGAGGCATACTTAGAAAGGGATGTACAACGTTTTAGTGGAAACACTGAAGAAATCATGCAGTTAAAAGCTGGAGCAGGACGATTTACAGACAACTATTAAATGAATTTAAACTAGCCACAACTCAGAGTTAATACAATCTATCCACCATCACTTTAGAATTGTATAGATGACAAGATGAGAGGGTACCATGTGCCACAAAATTATACTTTTCTATAAAAAAATGCATGCAGTTATTTTGTCCAAAGTCAGCCTCTAAAATGAACTGTATGAAATGAAATGTAACTGAACAGGAACCTTTTAAATTACTTCTGTTCAGTTAAATTCAGGGAGTAGAACTAATGCTAAAACAAAAGAATGCAGATAAAACAATAAAAATAAGTGAATAAAGTGAATAAAAGTTAAATATGTGGCCTTTAAGCATATGTGCAAGGGACATCTCTAATTCCCACTAAAGATTAGGGTTAGGAGATATAAATGTACACAGGCCACATATTTAATTTAACGTTTAATTCACTTATTATTATATCTGCGTTCTTGTTTGTTTGTTCTGTGCACTGGAAACCTCAGTCACTTAGCCAGATTTATTGTGTGTACCAATAACTTGGCAACATTCTGTGGTAAAGAGTGACCTGTAAGATTGTACCAGACTCCATAAGCACACTGTCTGCTCCTGTCAGCTGCTTTAGTCTTAAACTACCACTTACAATCTGAACTAACTTTAAAAATTTAGTTCATTTTGGCTGATAAGTTCAGATTGATGTGGTTACATGTGACTTATTATTTGAATTGGGATACTAGTCCAATTACAGATTATATTCAATTCTATTTTATGTATAACGCTTTACAATGTTGCATTGTTTCAAAGCAGCTTTACATGCAATGGAAATAAAACAGGAAAATAATTAAGCGTACAACATAATAGGGAAGCATGGTATCAGAAATCCCTGTCATTGTGTACAAAGGCAAATACCTATCTCAGTTGTCTATGAGAGGGTGATGTATTCAGACAGCCTGTGACATTTAGTCAATTAACATGATGGATGACGGGTGTCATATTAAGCAAGATATGCTGTTTCAGCTTAAAATGGCGCTTAAGAACATTTTACAGAACAGGAGTATAAAGGATTTATTTGCAATAATACCATTAACATGGCATTTGTTCTGTGTTTTATAATTTTTTTTATTTTTTAAATATGCTTTGAAGCAATTTAACATTGTAAAAAGCGCTATATAAACAAAATTGAATTGAAAATTGAATTTGCAATAATACCATGAAATATATGTACACTGCATAATGAAAGAGAATGGGAGAAAAAACAAAGTCTTTAGGACTATAGTTAGATCATTATATCAAAAGCAATAAACAATTTAAACCCTAAGTTAAGCTAAATGGTCCATGTAAATGCAGTTATTGACTATTAGAAAGCGGGTGTTTAAATTCCATACCGTCCTTCTCCATCTTTGCAATAGGGGCAGGTACAAGCTTCCCTGCGGTTACGTCTGCTGATGGGTGTTGGGCTGTTTTCCACATTCTCATCCATTATGCTGCTACAGTCCACCAAACTATCTCCACCCACTTCACCTGTAGATAAAATGCTAAACATCACACCTCTGATACAAAACACAGAGAGAGATTATTCATATTATTACTAGACGTAGATCTAGTAACAATTGTAACAAAGTCGTGCCTTTATTTAGAAACATTTTGTGCATTGGTGACATCTTAAAGATCTTTTGGTTTCATCTTTTGTCAACTGTGTTTATTTCTAAATCATTATAGTCAAAATGACCTTTTCTGTCTTCTGTTTTGTCTGTTTATAAAGGTTTTTGGAGGGTTTTCTAACAAAGGTTTTCCTCAAGTCATTTCACTCACTTGCTTTTCTTGTGACATGAATTTTATCAAAAGCTCCACACACCACTAAACATACATACATGTGCATAAGCCATAAATAATGAATTAAAAATTTTAATGACATCATGTTAACACTCAATAGAGGCCAAACCTTTGGAACAAGATTGGTAAAGATTTTGCCATTTCCGTAGGACATACTTTAATTTACCACAGTGGCTTTCAGCTGACCACAACATATAATCAGGATATTATTAACCTAAGAAAATTACTAATGCAACAAAGTTCAGAACCTCTTAAACTCTTTCATAGAGTACTCATCAAACATCTTCCATCCTCCAAAGCAGTCTGTTAGTTTGACACTTGGGTCACACTTCCGAACACCTGTCACAGATGTGGATCAGGCTCTTCTCAGCACCTTAGGGTCCAGATAATCCCACAGAGGCTCAATGGGGTTAAAATACAGAGCACTCTTTCCCGATGATCTGTTGCTCAATAACAGTTTTTTTGCCCACTCTAACCTTTATTCTATACTGTCAGGCAGTCCGATTAAAAATCATAAATACATCAAAACTATTGTAACAACACCAACCGACAAAATGAGAACATATCCTTCCAAACAGCAGAATCTGCACATGGTTCCAAAAGTTTGGCCTGCAGTGTTTATGGGTGCTTTACTTCATAGGGTGCTTAACTTAGCAGATTGACCCATTTACATTGGCAAAAATCTTAACCACTATTATTCATTTAGATTCATTTAGTGTGAGCTCCTCTTACACTTGAGCAATAGTTCAAGATCATTTTATTTATATAGCGCTTTTCACGAGTGTGCATTGATACAACTAAATTACAACGAGACAAGAAATAGATTTAGCAAAAGTCCTGTAAAATGTACAATGCCATCAATAACTGGAATTTTAAGTTAATAAAAAATGAATGATTAAATTAATAGGATTCTGGGAATATTTAGATCTGTTATGTTGAAAGTGATTTGTAAATTTGTTTTGTTCTGATGCATGCAGTCTCCTAGTAAGCAAGCCAACCCATTATCACTTGCAGGAATTGCAGGAACCAGCTCTCCTAAACCTAAATGTAATAGAACCCTAATTTCTAATTCTAATCTAATGCTTTCAGAAAAAAATTATGTACTTCCTGCATTTTTTTTGTATGTATCTTAATAAAGAGAAGACTGTAAAATATGGCCATTAAAACGTACTTAAATCAAAGCCGGTGCTGGCCTAAGACTTTTGCTCAGTACTGTATCTGCAAGACCCAACATTAATAAAGTGAAAGTGACTTGTCAGGTGTGGTAAGCTATACTTGAAATGTGTCCTCTGCATTTCACCCATCACTGGTGAGAAGTGAACACACACACACACACACACACACACACACACACACACACAAAACCACAGTGTGTCTCCCTGCACAGAGCAGGTCACGACTTCCCAAACAACCATTTAACTAGACAAACATACATGTTCATTGAAAAAGAATGTTAAACCCATGAACTCTTATCTGTACATGACAGGATTATTCCATTATCTGAATAATTTAACAAAATTTCAGTGCCTACCAATATTGTTGTAAGGGGTTAATAATTCCCTTCTCAAACTTTTTCAGCATGAGATTCAAAAGAAGAGAAGCTGACAAACCTGTAGTGTTGGTGATGGAAACGCCCTGTAGCTGGTGCATCTGCAGCCCGGTGTTGCAAAGCGTGTTCAGGTTGATGGTCTGCAGGCCAGGCAGCTGCACAGTTCCCATTGTACCAGCCTGTGTTATCGGTGCAAGTGTGATCTGGGCATTAGCAGGGCTTTGCAACTGAAGGGTCTGCCAGCTGATCTTGCCATTTGGACCTACAGTACGAATCAGAACAGGACTTCCATTTGTGATGGTCTGGATCTGAACGTTCTGAACTCCATTCTGAGACAGCGTTTGTGAGAACACCTGACCACTGGCCGAGACGGTGCCAGGCTGCACAACCTGCAGGGCCTGCTGTGGCTGGATAAGGATTTGATTCTGGGAGGGTTTCTGCCCTTCCCTGTTACCAGACGCATTCTGTAAGGATTTCCCCATCTCCCCTTTGCTGCTCTGGGTTAGTGAAGTGCCAGAGGATGTGGCTGTCACCTGCGTGCTGCTGGAAGTGGGGCAGTACTCCACTAGGGCAGATGATGACACATTTTGGAGTAGTTGTTTTGAAGATCCTAACATTCCTTCGATGCTTACATCACTTTCTACACCAGCAGCAGTACCAGAAGCAACAGGAAGAAGTGTAATGTTGGCATTTAAAGGCACAGAAACATTGGTGAGGAACTGTGCCTGACCAGGAAGCGAAGTATTACCCAGACTGATGTTCTGTATAGGTATGGCTTGTTGAAACAGGCCTGGGAGGGTTAAGATGTTTCCAGCACCCGCGGCTCGGTTGATGGAAGCAGCGATGAGCTGCTGGTTACCATTGGGTGAAGACACAAGTTGAAACTGTCCTGCTGCTGCAGCTGACACGTCCCGAGGTATCTGCGTGAACTGCAGCTGTTGACCATCTACATTCTGAAATGGTGGGATCACTTGATACTGGATGTTTGGCATAACACCAGAGAGGGAAGTTAATACCTGCTCACCCTGTAGGTTCTGTGAGGACGTCATCACAATCTGCGGCTGTGATATGGTAGCACCGGTAGATGCTGTCTCTCTGGCTTTATTGGCGGAGGCCACTGTGAGAGAGGTGGTGCTGCTGGTGGGGATGTGCCATCCGTTAGCAGCATGTGAGAGCTGTGACTGCTGCGGGTTTAGCTGCACATCTTGCAGCCGAGTTTGCCGCTGCTGCTGTTCATCTGCATCATTTTCATCAATCCTACTGCAGGTGGCAGCCAACAGAGCCAAAGGAGATGGCTGCTGGAAGTCCTACAGGGGAAAACATGTAGAGATGACAGTCTGTGCTGTTATGACATAAAACTGCAACACAGCAGGATACTGAAAGCAGAAAAGTCTCTGTTAACCCAAAGCAGTGACTTTTTGCTAGAAAATGGCATATTACATGAAATCACTTTTTCGATATTACATCAAAAAGCACTGTCAGCACCTCACTCAAGCCCTGTACACGTGTGGCTTTCTTCACACCTTCCAGCCAGGGTTCAGAGGGTAAATACATAAATCTATATAATGAACAGAGACATTGAAACAAACATTACAGATAAACATTCACCATAACAGAAATGCTACTTTCATAATAATGAATAATGATTTTTGTAGCACAATCTGTCCATTGTCAATCAGGTTAATAAGTAAATAAAGAAATGATTAGATAACCAAATTTATTTAAATTTGTCTGGTAAAATATAACATTGACCTGCAAATTCAGCCACCCACTTACAACAGTTTCTGATAACGCATATGATTTGGAGTCTATAATACCAAAACATTTGCTACAACTTTAAGTGCAGCCTGTCCTAACTCCAGAATTACTTGAAAAGGAAGATCCTTATGCTAGATGCCGCTGGAGACAAATCCAGTACATTGCTGACCTGTTCTGGAAATGTCGGGTATAACGGTCTCCCTTTCTACACGTGCAACAAAAATGGTCTTGTGTGAGACGTAACTATTGTCAAGGAGACATTGTGTAGGTAGCTGATAGAACAGCACCAACAGGATCATGGATTTAGGCCAGGTTAACTGAAACCTTCCCTGACTCTTAAGGCCTGGTTTGCAGTGTACGACTTTAAACAAAAAACAGTTAGCTTGAGAGACCTGTCAGCAAGATATGCCTTTTGGTAGAAGGCCAGCAACCTAAAGTTGACTAAGGAGTGTCTGCGCCAGCGCACTTGCATACAGATGCATTTACTGATTCTTTGCACGCAGTTAGCCTTGTATATTTAATCTGAGTTAGTGTATGGCTTCCTGAAAACTGGACTTTTGTTTGTTATAGCTTTCTTCCCATAGTAGCTATAAGGAGAGGCAGTGTAAGAGCCATTTTAGTGTTTTAGTGCAAAGTATTTTTGCATTTATGTAATCAAAGTAAGCAATTGTAGATTAATTGTAGATTAACACTAAATATTGTTACTTTTTTGTGCCTTTACTTTGTAATTAACTTTAGTTTGACACTCTGTTGTGGATGTTAGAATAAGATGGCCACCACTCTTACCTTTGACTTTTAGACCAGAACAAAGAGTAGCACAAAAATACACTGAATGTATATGGTTCTTTACAGCCTTTTTACTATTTTGAATTTGGATTTAAGTTGTACCTTTTCTATTTCTTTACCCTAGATTTTTGTTTCAATACACCTGGATTATCCGAGTCGATTGGCACTCACAACAACTGTTTGCCCTGCTATGCACTCACCTGCATACCCAGTTCTTTCAAATTCCCATTACATAATAAAGCACAGATGAGACACTAAACTATTATTTTAATTAATGTATTTTTTTTTCTTTCTGTAAAAGAATCAAAACAGTCTGCAGTTAAAAGGGAGAACATGCAAGCCTTAAAGTGGTCGTTCACCAAAAATTAAAATGATATATATATATATATGACTGTTTTAATTTTGTGTAACACAAAAGAAGATATTTTGAGAAATGTTTTAATGGTTTTACGTCCATACAATGGAAATCAATGGGTGCCACTGTTGTTTGGTTACCAACATACCTATCTTACATATCATCTTTAGGGTTACTCAGAAGTATAGTCACACAGGTTTAGAATGATATAAGGGTGAGTAAATGATGGAATAATTTTCATTTTTGGGTGAACTATCCCTTAAAAGAGCTTGTTAGACTCTGATAATTAAATGGAAACATGGCCACAATAAGAGAGTTGACCACTGAAACTAAAGCATCATACAACTGCTTGAAGAAGGAAATCCAATACAGAGTGTGGAAAAAAGTTGGATGTTCCCAGTTAGCTGTGTCTAAAGTTTGGTGCAAGTATAAACAAAATGGGAAGATTATTAAAACACAAAGGCACATCAGGGAAGACATCAAATCATCAGGACTAAAGGCAACAGAAGAGTAAGAAATCAGATGATTGAACTGGAATTTATACATAGAAATCCAAATTCCATCTAAATCCAATAATAGGATGTCCTACTTGTCTGTCAAACTATGTATGTGTTCAAATGTTGGAGGGGGCATGGCTTTGGAAAGTGCTCCGAAGGTAGGGTGGGAACTTATGCATTCAAAGCTAGCCTTTGCCAGCCTCTGAAATTGCCTATCCCACCTTTAATTCAGACGTTACCACATAAGGCACAGTAAAATGTATTAATATATGCAGTAAACCATGCAATTAACTTTTTTACCTTTTTAATTAACTTCAGCTTAAAATGTTTTAAACATTTATAATTGACTGACATCATAACTGTAGACATCATTGCAAAAAATATAGGAACTTTTATAGGAATATAGGACTTTTTATTTTTGCATTTGGCAGACACTTTTATAGTTAATAAGATTTATAGCTTATAGCATTTAATTGTTTGTTTGTGAATGGGTCAGAGTGGTAAGTGTGCAGAACATGTGGTCACTGCTCTGATGTATTCAAAGTGTTGTCTTGAATTGTTTTTCAGTGATGCAACCAGTTTCCTCCCACTGTCAGTTCACTGTGAACCTGCTGAAGCAGGAAGTGACAATCAAACATTTCCAGATCCACTCACTTCATCTGCTTTCACACAAAAGAGGAAAGGTGCTGGGCAGGTAGATGAACAGTGTTGGGTTCTTTGAACACTGAGTATAAAGTGTGAATTTACTGTAAGCGAGACTCGCCTGAGCTGAGCTGGAGTTTCTTCTCTGAATGAAGCTCATGTCGTTTTCCACCAGCGCGGCCATTTCGTTCTGCTGTTGATCTGACACACAGTAAACACAAACTCAACATAAAACCGCTGTAAAACAGCAGCGAGCAGTTTACTCATCTATTTTTTTTCTTTATTATCTGATCCCGACACGCGCTCAGTTGCCATATTCACTAGCTAGAACAACTTTAAACATCAACTTAATCGTTAACATTTATTCTAATCATATTTACATACATTTTATATAACTCAATGTACTGCAGTGATATCAATTCAACTTTCACAACTTACAAAATCAGCTGAAGCTTCAGCGCAAGACTAATCAGCTACATTTAGCCATTAAAATAACAGATCCTGTGGGCGATTCAGACGAACGCTGTTAAAGATAATCATTAATAGAAACAAATGAACATGATTCTGAGTTGTGTGTGTGTGTGTGTGTGTGTGTGTGTGGCCGGGGTCGATGCAACTGTTTGACCAGTTAAATAATATAGTTTAAAAACCGTGCAGACAGCAGTTTATTTATATAACGACTACCCCTTATAAAAAGGCTGAAAGAACACACTATAAAGTGAACTTACCGCTCATAGGGAATGAAGGCGCGAGTTTATCACGCTTCTCAAACTCTGACACGACCGCCTACACAGTGCAACCAAACTTAATGAACAGAAGAAAGACAGGCTGGTCTGCACTCTTCTGACCAGAGTCACGTCACAAAACCACTAGTCAGACATTAACCATCAGCGGATCGTTACGGGGTGACTCTATTGTCTATCCGTTTAAAAATTACATCAGTAGTAACTTATATATTACAATTTGTTCCTTTCATTTATAGAAGTTGACGTTTATATTTTAATTAGCTTTTAAGTTAGTCGGTTTGTCTAAAGTTGTTTCATTCAACAAAACATTTTAACAATAATGTTAATAAATCCTCCAAATACTGTTAAGCACTGAACTAACAGCAATGCAAAAATTATATGAACATGCTAGGTAAATTAAGTATTATCTTGGTGATGAACTCCCACGACCGCGCATTTGCTGGATTCGTTTCCAGGCGATGTTAAAATGCGTTTTTGATTACTATGGTCAGCTCAAACATGTTTGTCATTTTATAGTAATCACGTCCCCAAAACACTTTACCCACTTACGTAATCATATTTAGGGGACGCTACAAAACATTTCGTTTCAATCGCTTCCTTTACCGTTCGCTCGTCATTTGCGTACTATGGGTTCTTCCATTTGTATATGATAGTGTTTAAAGCACATACAACAGCCACACTTCACGATGTTGTGCAATATTCAGTTCCCGTAAAATAAACTGTTCCAATGGGCGGGGCATATACAAATATTCATAGGTTCACTCCATGATGGGCGTAACTTTATCAAAAGAACATTTTATCCTATTATGTACAAAAATAGCAGAATATGTACAAAATATCCTTTCGGCTTTATTACCTTACTGGAAAAATCCATCAAACAAATTAGAATATGAAAAGCAAACATCAATTTCCATTAGTTTGCTCAGTTAATTAAAACCATGTATTTAGAATTCTTAAAAAGGTATTCATACCCCTTGAACTTTTTCACATTTTGTCACCTTACAACCACAAACTTTGAGATTTCATGTGATAGACCAACACAAAGTAGCACATAATTGTGAAGTGAAACGAAAATAATATACGTTTTTTAAAATTTTAAGCAAATAAAAATGTGAAAAGTGTGCCGTGCATTTGTATTCAGCCCCCTGTACTCTGATACCCCTAAATAAAATCCAGTGCAATCAATTGCCTTCAGAAGTCACCTAATTAGTTAATAGAGTCCACCGGTGTGTAATTTAGTCTCAGTGTAAAAACACCTGTTCTGTGAAGGCCTCGTTGGTTTGTCAGAGAACACTAGTGAACAAACAGCATCATAAAGACCAAGGAACTCACCAGACAGGTCAGGGATAAAGTTGTGGAGAAGTTTAAAGCAGGGTTAGGTTGTCTTACTATCTAACTTATGGTGTCTTACTGGACAATGCAAAGAAGCCAAAAAGCCAAAGCTAAGGTGGACAAATAATTGCTGTCAATGCAAGAATCATCATCATGGGGGGAGGGAGTCTGGTGGCATGCAAAGTGACACAAATAACACAGTTGATGACAATGAATTTATGCATTGTCTGCCTCATACTCGGGAAACTGAATATGTCACTATGCCAAGTGCTTTCTATAACAGTAAGTCAGTGAGTCTGAGACTTTCTGCGACTTTTCAGGGTTTGTACGGACACGGTTTATTGAATTTCCAGGACTTTTCAAGCACTATTTTTTTAGACAAGAAGTCTTGTTTATCAATCAAATTCTTTATTAAAACTTTAAATTGCAATGTGCAACAGAAGAAACATTTATCTGAACAGTGAAACTTTTGCAAACATTGAAATGTACATTATTTTGTCCTAGTCAAATAATATGTGTGAGATGTATAAGACATAATAGGTGTATAAGGTATAATAGGTTTATAGTATGTTCATAGATAAACGGTTGACTGAACAATAAAAAAATATTAAGCAAGATATGCGTTCTAGCTATGACGTTCTAGACTAGTCTACGATCTGTCTCCCAGACCACTGTAGCCCAATCGATCGCTTTATCAGAAAGCAGTGACATTAGAAAAGTACATTTCCTTTTATCTGAGTAAAACTGTTCTTCCTGGTTAGCAGAAAAATCTCCACTTGACAAATAAACCCCAGCATTGCTTAGCTGAACCATCAAATTTCTCTGGCATAGCCAGTCTTAGCATTTGTGGTGTGGGAGAAGGAAGCGATCGAATGTATGAATCAGATGTTTGTTTGCAGACTGAAGCTTGTTGAGCTGTTCTTGGTAACCCTTGAGCACTTCACTTTGATAAGCAAAAGCTGCTTAAAGCTGGGAAACTTCCGCTGGATTCACAGGAAGTGAAGTATTCTGTAATGAGAGTGAGGCTGAGGCTGTGTTAGAATCTATTTGCAGATGTGTAATGGCAACCGGCAAACAAGCAAAAAAAAATCAAAAGGCAAAAGTCCAGAGAAACAGACAATAAATTAAACACATAGTAATCAACAAGACAATAAAAATGTGATGGTACCCTGTCTAAATGCAAAGGCTTCTTGCTACAATGCTCGCTATTTGTTAATCAACAAGCCTCTTTGTACCCCTCTAGTATCTAGTTGAATCTAGCAGAATTGCATTTGTGTGTTCGCTGCTAATGGGGAGAGCTTTAGAATGGGCTTCCGCAGTATGGGATATGGATGGATCGAGATTCGTCACCTTCGAAAGTTTCATTGAACAATTCCATACTGTATTCAATCATCCAGTTGCAGGTAAAAGCCCAGGTGAACAATTAATAACTGTCACAGGGGTCTCAAAAGGCCGCCGACTTTGCTCATACAATTCGTACCATGGCGGCGCAAACAAACTGGACTGAGGATGCCCTGAAACTCTTATTTCAACGTGGTTTGAATCCCTCTCTGCAATCCGAACTGGCATGTTGGGATGAGAGGAAAAGCCTCAGGGATTTCATTGATCTGGCGATACAGGTAGACAATATCATACGCTCGCGACGTCCTGCTAATCGCCTCTCCTCCAGTCTAACAGGCGCTGCTCAGAAACCGGAGGCCATGCAATTGGGGTCCACGCATCTAACTTATTGAACTGTTTTTTAAATTATTGAACTGTTTGCCATCAAACTAGCCCTGGAAGAGTGGAGGCACTGGCTAGAGGGGGTTCATTCATTCGGTCAGTTCGGTCAGTACCCATTCATTGTACTGACCGACCACCGAAATCTAGAATATCTAAAGGCAGCTAAAAGACTTAATCCCAGGCAGGCCCGCTGGACATTGTTCTTTACCCGTTTTGTTTTCTGTTACCTATCTCCCAGGTTCTAGGAACACTAAAGCAGACGACCTATCATGCCAAACTGAGGAGTTAACGTTTAGATCCCTACTCACCTCCTACTAGCTCCCATTCAGTGGGACATCATCTCTGACATCTCATCAACATTCTGAATGAACAAACACCACCGCCTCCCTCATGCCCTAATAATTTAACCTTCGTACCTGAGGCAATGCACAACCGCTGTTCACGAAGCTCCCAGTTCTGGCCACCCAGGAATTAATGCCACAGTCGATCTCTTAAAGAATCGGTTTTGGTGGTCTTCCCTAACTACTGACACTATCAAATATATTCAAGACTGTAGAACCTGTCAGATGTGGAAAACCCCTAAACAACTCACGGCTGGACTTTTACAACCCCTACCCACACCCCAACGGCCATGGTCTCATAAGCCGTAGGCTTCATTACAGACCTTCCCAACTCACAGGATAATACCACCATCTTAACCATAGTTGACCGTTTTTCCAAGGCTTGTCGTCTAATCTCACTACCCAAACTACCCACTTACATGGAGACTGCAGAAACTTTGTGTAATTTCGTATTCAGGTTCTATGGACTTCCGGAGGATATAGTATCAGACCGTGGACCCCAATTTACTTCAGTTGGGGTCTAGACAGCGTTATTCAAGAGTCTGCGAGTTAATATTAGTCTTACTTCTGGCTACCACCCACAGTCAAGTGGTCAAACTGAAAGACTGAATCAAGAGATAATTCGCGTCCTAAGATTTTACTGCCACGATACTGCCAGTTTCATTTAGACTTAGACTACCTACTAATTATCGCATCTCTCCCACTTTCCACATGTCCCTCCTGAAACCTGCTGGTGGTCCGGTTGGAGAGGCTGAGGAAGTATGATTTTAGACGGCGAGGAGGCTTACAAGGTCCATAAGCTGCTCGATTCCAGGCGCCGGGGTGGTACATTACAGTACCTGGTGGACTGGGAGGGGTACGGTCCAGAGGAGAGATCGTGGGGGTGGGGGGTGGATGGGGGCTCCAGCCTCTTCTTCACATTCCCCATCATGTACCACGCTCAACTGATTACTTCCTGCTCAGACACCTGAAGCTCATCATCACCGATTTATAAACAGACTCTTTTCAAACGCTCATTGCGAAGTCTTGATTTGCTCAGTGCGTCAATTCCGAGCGTTTTTCTGATTGTATTTTTCTCTCTGTGTACTACCCAAAATCAAAAGGCAGTCCTTTTGATTACTGAATATTCCCTGCCTGCCCCGACCTTGTGTTTTGGATTACTGTTTATGATTGCTTGCTGCCTGCAACTGACCTACGCCTGTGTTTACGATTACGATTACGATTACTGTCTGCCTCTGCTGTTACTGTTTATTGTGTATGACCCCTGATAGAGACAGGCGGCAAACAACCATAAACAAGAGATCCTTCTGCTGGCATGGAGGAGGTGGAACCGGAGTTCCCTTCGTTACAGTAGACACCACAATCATGATTTAATACCAAAAATTTCAAACCTTAATAGACATTTTTCAAATCTTGTAACGCTTTTTTCCATATTTGACACAGACCCCCAGATTAACGTGCCAATGAAGCATACTAAATTATATATTGATCAATCAAAGAATGACCAAGATACAACCTTAGAACCAATTTTGGGTCAACATCGTTAAGATTAAAAATGGTCAATGCTAAAAATAGCAGATCACAAAACATCAGATATCTTTTGACTCAGCATGCTTTGAGGAATCTAAAGAGACCACTCTCATGATTTTAGGCGAAAGTTATCAGCAAAAATAGCAGTTTTATCATATCTCTGGACCGGTAGCTGGTCCTGTAGCAAATCTGTGCTGTCACATGCACTGTCAGTTCATGCCTGTGATGACGTATCAAGTTTCATGTCAACACACAAAAGTTTCGTGATGGTGTGCTTACTGTACAATTTCTTGAAGCGTTATACAATAACAATTGAGTGTATTGGTAAACTTTTAATAACTTTCTGTCATAAATCCCCAAATGCCTATGGAGATTTTTTGGAGAATTTATACTAATAGAAACATTTTCATGATGGGTGCATTGGATTTGGAATGAGCCAAGAAAGAGTGTTTCTAGGACTTACCAGTCAAAATTTAGAAGCATGAGAAACACGAATGAAATTTTGAACTGTTGGTAGCACTAGAGGATTTGAGATTTGGGAATAAAAATGGAGAGGATTTGTTCTATGGGAATAATAATAATAGTAATAACTATGGGGTGCTGGCCCCAAACTTTTCAGGTACTTTAAAAAAGTGGTGATGAACAACATAATGTTTCATAATAATTTGCAATTTCCTCATAATAATACTCAATTTGTTTGTAAAATTGTAATGATGACGCTGTAGCGAGAGGATCCATCTGCAGCTCTTTATTAATATAAGCCACAGAAACAGGCACGCTAAGAGATAGCAAACTAATCCAAAAGGGCAAAGCAGAATCCAAATCAGCGTAAAGGGCAGGCAGCAAACAATCTGCAAATCCAAATAACAGTCTGAGTCAAACCAGGTAAGCAGTCCGAGAGAAAACGCTTTGAATTGAGTGCATTGGAACAAAACAAGACATCGCAATGAGCCTGGAAAAAACAGCCGTTTAAATAGGCTGCTGATGACGGTCACGTGCCAACTCGGAAGTAGCGCCAAGGTTCATGGGAGATGAAGCCCGGAATTGAGTTAATACTCGGGTGACGGTTCCCTCTGGCCTCCGTCGTAACAGAGATATTTCAATTTATAACAAATTTCAAAATAGTCCATGCCCAAAATGGGTATCATTTAACTCAGTATATCACACAGAATCGAATGAGTCTCATGACTTTTGGTCAAACTATTGAGAAGAAACGAGATTTTACCTTTTTATTATGTTTTACCTTTACTACAATTTTTTTTGTCTATCAGACATAATGTGAAATGAGAAACATCACAGAGAAACAAGATAGATATACCAATTTAAGAAATTTCAAAATGGCCGATGCCCAAAAATAAGCAAAAAAAACCATGTTAAGCATTTTTGCTAATTTTGTTGTATATTTTTGTCACTAGGTGGCACCGGCCCCAAACCATACAAAGTTTTGAAACACTACGCAATTGTGTTTGTTAAATACTGCATTTTACGACAAATTAAAAATGATTAATGAACCAAAATGGCTGACCAGAGACCATTTGCTTATAACTTTTTTAAAAAAAAATTTTAGTTATAAATTTATAAGCAAAAATAACTTTTTATGTGGACCAGTAGGTTGGGCTGTGACAAAACTGTGCATGCTCTCTCAGGTCATGCCTGTGATGATGTATCAAGTCATCATCAATCAAGTAAAGTCAATACATGAAAGTTCAGCCTTATATCTATTTTGGCGAGACCATGATCATGATCAAACTAGCCATTTTTCAAATCTCATAACCAAATTTGCCATGGACCCCTACATGAACATGCAAATGAAGTGTCACGACCAAGAAGGACAGAGAACCCAAATGCAAGACACAAATTTTTATTGACAGACGACTTGGGTAAATAGTGATGACTCAGTTCAATACAGAGGAAAACTCCGGGTGCGCAGCCAGCAGGAACAGACTGGATCTTGGACCACCGGAAACGAGAGCCAGACCACCAGTAGGTTAGCGATGCAGACAGCAGCAGGATTGAGACTTGGACAGGAACCTCTAGTCTGTGGCAGCTGAAGCAATGGCGTCTGCAGGGGATTGTGTCTGCAGGCGATGGGGAGATAAACCAGAATGGAGCGACAACCACAGAGCAGGTGAGTAACAGGTGAGTACTGGCGATGGCGATGTCTGGGTTGATGGGTGGTGAGGCGACAGCAGAGGCGGGAGCCGGGAGGGGAACGAGACAGTGCGGGAGAGATTGCTGGCACAGCCACGATGCGGAGAACACCAACCTGGAGGCAGACGGGAGAGCAAGGCAGGTGGACAGCGGCGGATTCCAGGACATAAGACAACAGGAACGGGATGATGGAGGTAACTGGGGGAAACACAAACACAAGACAAACAACAGGCAAGCTGGAGCTTAAGACAAACAAGACTACACAAACTGAGCTAAACGCCAGCCTAAAATAAACACACAAAAAATAAACCAAAAGAGCAAACAGCGGAAAGACTGGCGTGACTAGACTATTATAACTAGACTGAGAAAACAAGCTAAGCTAAGCTATGCTAAGCTGAACTAACTAAAACAAGACTTAGATCTATGACTGGTCAGGAAACGCTCAAAAAAGACGCAACGGTCTGACAAAAACTGAACACACACGAGGGAAATATAAAGGGAGGAGAATTTAGCGGCGACAGGTAAGAGTGATAAGTGAACGAACACAGCTGGGAGCGATAACGAGAGGGGAGGGGTGACACGGACACCGGAGCACGTGGCGAGCTGTCAAACAGCCGCCTGCTCCGACAAAAAACAGTACAAACCTGGCTGATCAAACCGACGTCCTGACAGAAGTGTACCAAATTTTGTATCGATCAATCAAATTATGGCCAAGATACAGCCTCCGAACCAATTCGGTGTCAACCATTTAGACTGATCGTTATATAAAATATAATTAATATAATGTATTATAATTATATAAAATATTATACATATATGTAATAACGTGTGATAATGCCCATATATTACGATATACTATTGCATGTAATTTACGGGTAATTTAAGTTGTTACTTAGATACAGTCATGAAACAACCAATATAACAAACAAGGCCTCTCAGGCCTTGTAATCAAAATGTAAATGACATCCTAAAAGGTTTTGGGCTTGCAGCTTAACTAGTTGTGCTCAGTTGACACACATGCTCCAAGGTAACAGGGAGAGCTTTGGAGGCAGGAATGAGCACACAAAAGCATTATTTAGCATGCCGATGGTAAGCTAATGTAACCGCATGCTTCTATGGTCTGCGTAATGTAGAAAATCAGTGAAGAACGACAGGAGAGCGCCAGATTGGGTCTGCATAGAGAATGTATTTTTTTATAGTCAGATTGTCACGATCGCTTCAGCTCACATCAGTAACACTCTAACGAGAGCCTGGTAAGAATGTTTAAAGTGCACTAAATGAGTTCAGTGTGTTATTCTACAAGATACAGAATGTGTAATTGTAATGTAAGGATGTAATGTCATAAAAATGAATGTAAATAATCGCATTTAAATGCTTTACCATGACTGGTATAGTTCAGTTTTTCTTTGTCTGAGCAGAGTGAAGGGGAGAGGCGTTTGTCCAAGGAATTAATTTGTGCTCTGTGTTTCTGCAGGTATGCTGTATCTTTACAATATGTTGAGAAATGTTCAAAATGTGTGTAAAACCAGCTTTGTGTGAGTTTGATATAAAAAGAGTGAGGTCTGTCTGCAAAAGTGATATCATAATGTATACTTTGATACATTTTATTTGCATTTTTCTTTGATTTTTATACTTTGATACATTTTATTTGCATTTTTCTTTGATTTTTCTTTGACACTGAGGAGTATGCAGTGAAGAAATTATGTTCTTATAGGACATATAAACACAATATAATACTTGATTTGCCATATAATAATGATTTGTATTTTGTTTTATGTTTTGTAATTATTACTTTACTACATTGCCATCTTAAAAAAAATCAGATTTGCCGCTGACGGGGTCAGGTGTGTTCTCTCTCGCTCTGCTAACGAGTGCCTGAGTGAAGGGAAGAGACGTTTGTCCAAGGAATTAATTTGTGCTCTGTGTTTCTGCAGAATAAAAAACCCTGAGACCTCGATCGTCAACATCGTCTTTATTAAATAAAATCACAACCGGAGTAAAACTGTTACACTTATACAGAGGAGTGTATAAACAACAGCAATATTGATGTTCCAAACAACAAAAATAGGAGTAGTCAGTGCGTACCTGCATAGAGAATTTTTTTTTTTATAGTAACACTGTCAACAAAAATTGCATTCCACAGTATACCAATCCACATTAATGAACCATGCATGTTAAGGATCTATGATTTGACATCTTTAAATTAAATAAATAAAAACAACTTAATATTTCTATTTTATATTTGTGAGCTGTTTTCCACCAATGCTGTCTATCAATCTGTAGCATGGGACACAGCATACCTCTTTCGTTCGCGAGAGAGGAAGAAAAGACCGCCAAAAGAACAATACTGCAGGGTTGGCTACCTGGACTGAACCACTTTGTTGTTAGAGGAGGGAGGGGAGGGTGAAAATATTCATCTCCTTACAGACCCTTTTTTAATGTATTTTTTTATAAACACTGGTTTAAACAATTATAGAACAGCATTGACTGCAGATAGACAGAAAAATCAGTGAAATAAAACAATTTTTAACCTTGTTACACTAACTTAGCTGCTAACATAGCATAGGGCCAACCCTGAAGAGAGAATACCTCTCAACTTTGGAGAAGTATTTATTGGGAACGGTACCAAATATCCAAAACTCTGTTCAGTAATTTCTGTTACAAGTGGAGTTTATTGTCATTTCAACCATATACAAGTACAGAGTGAAGACCAAGGTGCTAGTTTAAACAAACACAGAACATCACAGACATACAAGGGCTACATAATTTAAACATAATATATACATAGTGCACAAGTGCAGACAGAACAAGACAGTACAATGACTATTGGGACAGACTATGGGCATAGTAAGTCCCAGTGCAGAGCCGACCAGTACACAGTTCTGTAAGGAAAAAAGTTAACCTGGTGACAGTAACAGATGTAAAGAAATGTAAACGTAAGTGTGAACATAAACTGCCCATACACTGCGTGGTTTTGGATGATATTAGCATAAATCCTTATCATTTGTTGGTGCAAATACATTAAAGTAACCAGCAATAATAATTTATTCTGTCTGTCATGGAATGGCCTCCACAATCACACGACCTCACACGGCTACTATGGTAGGAACTGGACCGTGATGTCTGTAAAAAGTGTCCAACCAGTGTAAATCATTGGGCAATCCTTTAGGAGGCTTGGAGTAATGAAGTCAATGTTTGAATAAATGGACAGCTCAGATGCCCAAATTATGCAGAGCTGTAATAGCTGCTAATGGTGGATATTTTGATGAATCGAATTTCTTATGTATAAACTGTTTATGTAATAAAATATTGCAAAATTATTTCAAATTAAAAAGGATTTATGCCAATATTGTCCAAAACCCCACTTTTCTAGGGTGTTTCCAAACTTTTGGAGGGCAGTGTAGGTGTAGCCATAATTTTAGGCAGCAAGATGTGCAAAAAGGCTGTAGAGGGTGGAGAATGCCTAGTTGTGTGTATATATAAGTTTGTGTGTGTGTGTGTGTGTGTGATCCTTCAGTCCAGTTACTGATTATTGAGGAGCCTGATGGCATGGGGGAAAAAGCTATTGCATAGTCTGATCGTGAGGGTCTGAACGCTACGGTACCGTCTACCAGATGGTAGGAGGGTAAAGGGTGTGTGGGGTCATCCACAATGCTGGTGGCGGATGCAGCGTGAGATGTAAATGTCCATGATGGAGGGAAGAGAGACTCAGATGATCTTCTCAGCTGTCCTCACTACCCCCTATCTTCTGGTCCGAGACGGTGCAATTTCCAAACCAGGCAGTGATGCAGCTGCACAGGATGCGTTGATTGTCCCTCTGTAGAACATGGCGAGGATGGGGGGTGAGAGATGTGCTTTCCTCAGTCTTCTAAGAAAGTACAGGCGCTGCTTGGCTTTCTTGGTTTTGGAACTGGTGTTGAGCGACCAGGTGAGGTTCTCAGCCAGGTGAATACCAAAAAACTGCTCCTGGCGATTCCGCCACTGTCGTGTCATCTGCGAACTTGTCCTAACCCTAACCCTAATGATGTGATTCGAGCTGTGCATTTCTACACAGTCGTGAGTCAGCAGAGTGAACAGCAATGACAAATCAGGACTGACTGAGGTCTCCCAGTTAGGATGTCCAGGATCCAGTTTCAGAGGGAGGTGTTCGAGCCCAGCAGGTTTAGCTTTCCAATCAGGTGCTGGGGAATGATTGTGTTGAATGCTGAACTAAAGTCTAGGAACAGCATTCGATCATATGTGTATTTATTGTCCAGGTGGGTGAGGGCCAGGTGGAGGGTGGTGGTGATGACGTCATCTGTTAAACGGTTGGATCTGTTAAATAATATTATAATAATATTATAATATTATTTATATTATTATAATATGTTGTAATATTATAACAACAACATAAAACAAATTGGGAATGTCAAATACTGACTTAAATTACTTAAAAATAAATTTATATTATATACAAAATAAAAAACTTTAAACAAGTTCATAACAAATATTTTGCTGTTCTCTTTTCTGGGTGGTCACCAGTGTTCCTTTAATAGTTTCATTCTAATCAGAATATGAAAACCAGAAAATATTACAGCACCTTAAGCTGGCCACTGAGGCTTTTTCAAATCTCAACATGCCTCTGCATCAACACAGCTTGTTTCAACCATGCATGACCCAACAGAGCTGGAATGTTTCTCTCCTACTTTATTAATTACCTTCTCAAAAAACACTTTATATATTGCTATATAGTCCCTAACAGTGCCTTGATCAAAGCATATGATTACTGGCCTAGCATTTTATACATGCAGTGTAAAACTATGAACAGCCTGTTAAATTTAGGCTTTGTCCATGAGTGAAAGTAGCCACATATTTATAGATTTATCTCACAAGCACAGTTTATATCCTGCCTTATTACTGTCCGACCGCAAATCAAATCAGCACTTTATTTGTCAGTAATTCATGAGCCAATAAATTAAACAACAGCCAAGTTCTCCTAATGAATCTTACATAGGTTGCTACATAGGTTGACAAGAATTATTATACATCAGTGGCATGTAGTGGCGTCACAGTGGAATGAAGACACTGCCTGCTCTCACTTTTCTCCATTATCAAGAGTTAAGGTTTAGCTGGTTTACATGTCGCTGTTGCCTAGCCCTGCCTGAAACATTTAAACTTTTGTGCTTTACACACTACTCAGTTTCAGGTTTTGTTATATTTGTCTTAAATGTTTAAATGTTGTACTGTTAATTTTTTCCCATCCAATATTTTGATGAGGCACTTCCAATAACATTCGCTATTGTTTACCTTAATAGCAGGGCAAAAACTTGTAAGGGGCAACAACAAGTCTGTAAAACAAATGTCAGGCAGAAAAACCTAAATCAGTTATTACTGCAAGATATTATCTCATAATCACATAACTGTCATTGCCTGAGGTGCACCCAGGGCACCAATCATCCTACAGTTACATCACTGCCAACATTCCAAATAAGTAAATAAGGGTGTGCTCTGTGTGCGCCAATCAGAATCTAATATTGTGCATAATTATTTCTTGAACATTTTTAAGGAAGCAATTGTATCAGTCTATTAAACATTAATAATGTTATTATAATATTAATTCTACAGTAATATGAAACTCGTCAGATGCCATATTGTGTGTCATATCTTTCAACCAGAAGACCCATCCTGAACAGCACACAGTTCACAAGCCAAAAAACCCCAAGCAACTGGCACATTTCATAAAAAATGTGCAAATTTTTGGTGACAACACAATATGAGGTTTATGTCTGTGAAAGTATTAGCCCTGAATTGCATGCTTGTGCACAGAAAACATTCCAAACATAAGAACAGAATCTTCAAGAAGATTTTTGATACATTTAGATAAAGTTAGGAGTTATTTTACAGTATGTAAAAAATTAAGTACCTTGAGACTGTTGACATTTAACTTAGCTTAGAATTTTGTAAATTGCTAATATTGCAATAACAATAACATGATGCTAGCATGTTTCAATATGATGCAAGAATGTTTAAGCAAGATGCTAGCATGACTTAGCATGATGTCAGTAAAGTAACATGATATTAGTGAGAGTTAGCATGACATTAGTGAGAGTTAGCATGATGCTAGCGTGACTTAGCATGATGCTAGCGTGACTTAGCATGATGCTAGCGTGACTTAGCATGATGCTAGCATGATTTAACATGATAGATATACTTAAATATGACTTATGCATGATATTATCAGGTTGCTAGGGTGATCTAAATGGTTGCTAAGGTGTGGTCAGGAAGTTACCAGGGCAATACCTAAAGCCCACTGACAGCCCGAAATAAGCCCACCCACGTCTGTACATTGTTCTAATGCTGGGATATTGCTTATTCATTTTATTACATGGTTGCTAGGGTACAGTAAATGGTTGCTAGGGTGTGGCTAGACGATTAACAGGGTAAAACCAAAAGACGGATGTGTGTGTGAATCAAAAGAACCAAAAAACAACTACACTCTCTCTATGATGTTCTGGTTGTTATGGAGGAGGCCACCGCTCCGCCTCCTCCACGTCACCAGAGGGAGCCTTCGCCAGAGTACTAATCCTAATTCGACTCATTCAACAAATCCCATGTTCCCCTGTACCTTGAACTGATTACTTCCTTTTTTCCACCTGATCCTCATTAATCAGGCTACATAAACCCCGGACCTACACATACTCATTGCAATGTCTTGTTTTGCCATGTCAGAAATTTCAGAGCATTTCCCTGTGTTGATTACCCGTTGCCGATTGGATTGTTTGTCGTTTTTGATTGTTTGCTGCCTGCCTACTGTTTTTGCTTTGGACTTCGTTGTTGATTGTTTGCTGCCTGTCCTGACCATTGCCTGTTTACCCGTTTTGATTTTGTCTCGCCCTCATTGCTCTGTTTGACCATTGCCTGTTTTTGGATTACTCTATTAAATAAAGAGCTGCACATGAATCCATCTGTCCTGGGTCTTCGTTACACTGGTGCTTGCGGTCCGAGACGGTGCAATTCCCAAACCAGGCAGTGATGCAGCTGGAGAGGATGCTCTCGATGGTCCCTCTGTAGAATGTAGTGAGGATGG
>JAZGTI010004561.1:0-21806 GCA_036877585.1 Botia kubotai
TTTCCTTTATAAACAGGCTGCTTGTTTTTTGTAGTTTCTTTGTTTTTTTAAAAACATCATAGGGAACAGAACATTGAAGAATCATTGACGTTGCATCTGTTAATGGTTCCCCATTTTATCAATTTGTACTGCAGTGCAAAAAGATGAGGCAGAGGCTGGTTTTATTTAGAATCACTCCGGTCCTTAAGGATGCACTTACATAAGCGATACACATGCAGTCTCATGACAACATTACCTCGAGGTGTTGTTGCTTCAGTTTGCTGTCAGAAGTCTATGGGGGAAGAGATGCAACCATGCTTGCCCTCAGTTATGCCAAACACTTTTAAACTCTGCATTTACATTCACCCCTCAGGACTACATGTCATAGGTCTCATAGTTATCTTTGTGACTTTATGTCTCTGTCTTTCAGCCTGGCCTACTAAAAGCTATTTTCAATGTTGATCCAGATGAAGTACGTTCGCTCATTTTCAAGAAAGAGGATGTGAATGTCCAGGTAAGATTTGAACTGAATTATGCGTTTTTTAAAAGAACCACCTGTTCAATACAGTCTGAACTGTTGGGCTCAGGTGTAACAAGTCTTTGAATTTTTTTTTAGGACAATGAGAAAAGGACACCGCTGCATGCAGCTGCCTATTTAGGAGATGCTGAGATTATAGAGCTCTTAATTTTATCAGGTAAATCTGGATTAATCAATATGATGAATGAATTAAGATTTTTACGTGTCTGTTTGATTCCAGGTGGCTTTGATGTATTGTTACACTGTTGTTCATAATGAATCTGTTGATGTCTCGCTTGCGCTGTAGGTGCCAGGGTAAATGCTAAAGACAACAAATGGCTGACTCCTCTGCACCGTGCAGTGGCGTCCTGCAGTGAGGTACTGTCACATAGCCAGATGACAGTTGTAGATGTTCTTTTGCACTTACAAACACACTCTGTGCTGTATATTTAAAGGAATAGTTCACCCAAAAATGAAAATTAACCCAAAATTTAAACGATTGAATTCAGTATTCCTTTACACTGCTTCATTTTAGTGCACTTATTGTCTAATAAATTGTGACTTAAGTTGTAGTTGTATAAGTAATTGTTACCAACGATCCACCCTCACATTACAGGAAATTGAATGAAATGCATTAGATTATTAATCCAGCTATTCATTCAGCCCTTTGTCTTGCAGGAGGCAGTGCAGGTTTTGCTAAAGCACTCAGCTGATGTAAACGCTCGTGATAAGAACTGGCAGACCCCTCTGCATGTGGCCGCTGCCAACAAGGCGGTCCGGTGTGCGGAAGCATTGGTCCCACTGCTCAGCAATGTTAACGTATCCGATCGGGCAGGACGTACCGCCCTGCATCATGCTGCCTTCAGTGGTCACCTGGAGGTCAGTGAACATGCATTGGCACACCTGTGAATTATTGGATACTGAATAATCCAAAGTCGCAATGCGGCAGAAGTTCACTTATGTTTTTAGATTTATTGCACCTACTGCATAGCATTATTCAACAAATTGCATTTTTATGGCATGTTTACCTCCATCCCTACTGCAAATGGTTTGGAATTTTGTCATGAAAACATTTAACTAATGTTTACTAAATATCCATTGTGTCTAAAGTATGCATGTTTTCTTTTCAGATGGTGCGATTGCTGCTCTCCAGGGGAGCCAATATAAACGCGTTCGATAAGAAAGACAGAAGAGCGATCCACTGGGCAGCGTACATGGGTGAGACAGAACCCCATTTGCCCTCCAGCCTCTCACACAACAATAGGAGGGCTCCTTCGTTCCTACGTGTATCTTCAAACTTGTTCTGACCATCACCTCTTTGTTTACATGTCTTAGGTCACATGGAGGTGGTGAAACTGCTGGTGTCTCATGGTGCTGAGGTGACATGTAAGGACAAGAAAGCTTACACGCCTCTCCACGCAGCAGCATCCAGTGGAATGATCAGTGTAGTCAAGTATCTGCTGGACCTGGGTGTGGATGTGAGTGTGAATGTGCCAGACTGTCACTGTGTTTTTGCAACCATACCTTTTCGTTTTTATGCAACTAGAAGATGCTTTATTAAAAGCAAGGCATTTCTCATTTTGTCCCCTGGGATTTTGGTGATTTGCTAGACCATTGCTCTACCAGTTGAGCTGAGGGGCTTTCAGTACATGTGCAGACATGTATTTCAAGACGATCTGATTGTTGTGCAAATGAACAAAATGCTGCTAATTTTGCTTAACTGGAATATAATTAAATGCAGAACTCGCAATGTGGTTTATATTCATGCTGGTATTTTTTGCCAACTTGTAGATGGTTTGGAGTATATTTCAAACCTCATGCTAAGCTTTCATATGGAGGTCCACTTGAAAACAGAGTAGACTGCTGTGCATATGAAAGAACATGTATAGCTAAGTGGGTTGCACCATAGTGCTTAGGCCCTTGCACACTTTGAGAGTTGAGTCTCAAAGGTGGAGGTGGTATTGTGTGTAATATTCACAGACTCACTAAATCACTAAATTGTGTGTGTGATTATAGATGAATGAGCCAAATGCTTATGGGAACACTCCGCTGCATGTGGCATGCTATAACGGGCAGGATGTGGTGGTCAATGAGCTGATTGAATGTGGAGCGAATGTGAACCAGGTAAACGAGAAGGGTTTTGCTCCACTTCACTTCACCGCTGCCTCGCGTCATGGAGCGCTCTGCCTTGAGCTGCTTGTCGGCAACGGAGCTGATGTCAATATCAAGGTGGGGTTCTGTATGTTAAGAATTCTGCATAGTATACTAAGGGCATTTTTAGAACTTTAGATTGTTTGCTTTGTTCCAAAACGGGGACTAAAATTGTACACCCACAAAATTACATGTCAAATTACAATGCCCCATTTTGGGGGGCATTAGCAAAACAAATCATCATACAAAGTAATACAGCATGGTTTGTTAGTCTGTTGGAGAGAATTGCCACAATTAATCCTCCAAAGTTTTTCTTCATTTGGGTCGAGACCACCTTGTTGGTCTGATTATTTTGACTGATTATTTTATGATGCTGATCTGAGCACAATTGCTGTATTCATAAATGTCTAAACAAACCAAGCTAAAGGAAAATACAGCAAGTTCTGACACAAACGCTCCACGGAGTAGAGTTACTTTCTTTACCATACTTCTCTGTATTGTTATGCTTTAGGTTCTTTGTGTAAAATACTTTTTTGTATTTCAAAACAAAACTATTTTATAGTAAAAATGTTGTAGTAAAAAAAAGCAAAAAAATTGAAAGTAAAGCTTTAATCAAATATTTATGAAAACTGCCCTAAAACTAAATTACAAAATAGAAATGTACATGAAAGTTAGGCTTAACTAACAATCCAATGCTGAAACAAACTAAATCTAAACTGGCATTTACAAAAACAAACTTGACAGTGTTTGATTTTAAAAACAACCATAATAATGATGGTTTGAGCTGCTGTTTTTTCATTGTTTTTTCTTAATGCAGAGTAAGGATGGTAAGACCCCTCTACATATGACTGCAATCCATGGAAGGTTCTCAAGATCTCAGGCGATTATTCAAAATGGTGAATATTTTGCAGTGTTCTATCAGTGATGCGCACGCTGTCAGTATCTAACAGTGTCGCATGTGTGTAGGTGCTGAGATAGACTGTGAAGATAAGAACGGGAACACTCCTCTGCACATCGCTGCTCGATATGGACACGAGCTTCTCATCAACACACTGATAACTAATGGAGCTGATACAGCAAAGTAAGAATTTACATTCTCACATACCTGTTAATTATTCAACATAACTGCTTGACACCCTACGGCTCATTTTAACGGAGGTGCGTATCAAATATGGACATATAGATAGAGGCTTGTTATTTCACCATTTTTGAAAATCCAAGAATGCTTTAATTAATCCCTCATGCACAGCGAGGTTCAGCTGTCTAAAGCCTGTCTGTTTGGCTCCGGCTGTTGTTTTTCCTACAGGAGAGGAGTGCATGGCATGTTTCCACTGCATTTGGCTGCTCTCAGTGGCTTCTCGGACTGCTGCCGTAAGCTGTTGTCATCTGGTAAGCAACATTACCACTGAATTAGGCAGGCTGTGTGCTTCCTGTGCAGGGATTGCACAATTTATAATTGTTTTGATTTATCTGCTTATTGCTTACAAGGATGTACTAAGCAGGGTTATTTCACGCAGGCTTTGATATAGACACCCCCGATGACTTTGGAAGGACCTGTTTACATGCTGCTGCTGCTGGCGGGTAGGGATTTGTACCCACTACCTGTTGTATTAGACCAATGCATTGCAGTTTCTTATCTAAACGTGTTTGTTGCTGCAGGAATCTTGAGTGTCTCAATCTTCTGCTCAACACGGGGGCAGATTTTAACAGGAAGGACAGCTTTGGAAGGTGTGTTTACCTTCACAACCCTGTAGGCCTGTTAACACCTAATATTAATGTCTGGGTGGTTTAAGTGATCAGATAACAACATGTTTCACATCCTGTTAACATCTGTATTTAGCACTACTACTGTAGCTGGTAGAAAATGGTGCTAGCATAATGCCAGAGTCATGGGATCGATTCCAATAGATTGCACATTCTCATAAAATGTATCATTTTGTGTCGCACAATATATCATAATGTACCACAAATGCACTGTAATGTGTCTTCTAAATACTTAAATGTGAGGTGCAAGTCCTGTCCACGTGTAATAGATGATATTAATACCAGGTTTAAACAAGGACATGTTCTTCCATTCCGCTTGTGCTAGAAGTTTAATTTCCTACTCGAAATGTATTTTGTCTGATAGCACGACGTGAGCAAACAATCTCTTTTTCAGGACACCTTTGCACTATGCAGCTGCAAACTGCAACTATCAGTGCCTGTTTGCTTTGGTGGGTTCAGGAGCCAATGTCAATGAGCTTGACAAAAGAGGCTGTACCCCCCTTCACTACGCCGCTGCCTCTGATGCTGATGGAAAGTGAGTTGCAGCATCACATGACTGTTGGATGAGTAATGTTCTAAGCAGTGTTTGTTTACCATCCCTGTTATTCCCTATCTAGGTGCCTGGAGTATTTGCTGAGGAATGATGCTAATCCAGGGATCCGTGACAATCAGGGCTACAATGCAGTGCATTATGCCTCTGCATACGGACACCGCCTGTGTCTAGAGCTGGTGAGAGATCACTTAAAATCAATACTGTATAGAGTTTCTTTGTTAACTGTTTTTAACTCGTTTTTTTTTGTCTTTAGATTGCCAGTGAAACTCCTTTAGATGTGGTAAGTATTGTGATGTTCAGCATAAATGCCTGTAAGACCATTTTACTGCTCTCAAGTAATTTGTTTTAATTAGGTCTATTGTATCTTGAAGTTAATGGAAACCTCAGGGACAGACATCATGAATGACTCTGACGTACATGCTCCTGTCAGCCCACTCCACCTGGCTGTAAGTACACACTCTGTCTGTTTGTTCAACAAATACTGGGAAACAACAGATGTTTAGAAAAGGAGACCATAGTACCTGCTCAGCTATCTGAAAAACATGATTCTGATTGGTCAGCCGTAACTTTGAGGGGTCAAATATTTCTTAATGTTTGTTCATGGCAACGCTGTATAATTGTCAACTTCTCAGAGAATGGTTTCTAAAGCTTTCTGTGCTTGTGTGTTTTCTGACCTTTGATTATTGTAAGATAAACACAGGCCGGTTGATGAGGACATAATTCACTGAATAAAGCATTGAAATACACAAATGTAACTTTATCTTTCTACAGAAGAAGGGAAGAGCTTCATAGGACTGTTACCTCTAATAGGAAAAGGAGGTAGTCCTGGTTTGGGTCCTCTCCAATAATACTTATCATTTGTCCTCAGGCATACCACGGACATCACCAGGCTCTAGAAGTGCTGGTTCAGTCTCTGTTGGACCTGGATGTGAGAACTACACAAGGACACACACCGTTGGACCTGGCTGCCTTCAAAGGCCACGTGGAGTGTGTAGATGTTCTCATTAACCAGGGGGCTTCCATCCTGGTGAAGGACTACACACTCAAACGGACCCCCATCCATGCAGCTGGTACGTGTCCAAACTGTTGACACATCTGATGGTGTGTAAAGCAGTCTGGTTATCTGATTATTTACTTTACAATCAGAAGGCTAAATATCAGACTGAGGATGTGCTTCAGAACATGTCTTGGATGTTAGCACTCATGGGATGTTATTTTGCATTATAGCCACAAACGGCCACTCAGAGTGTCTGCGTTTGCTGATCGGGAATGCTGACCTGCAGAGTGCAGTGGACATTCAGGATGGGATTGGCCAGTATGTATAAAATCTAAAAACATTCAGTTCCAAAATTTAAAAAAGGAGAATGACAATTTACAGGAAATTTATATTTGGTTTATAATGAATAAAGCATTACCAATAATTCAAGTAATAATATTTAAATAATATTTTAATAATCGACTACCTGGTGTAGAACGAGTACTCAATTAGTTGATAACTCTAGCATATCCCTGGTCTTGACTAGTAGAAATTTTGCAGGTTTAGTCATGTCTGTTATTCTCAGGACTCCTCTGATGCTGTCTGTGCTGGGTGGACACACAGACTGCGTTTACTCCCTTATTAACAAAGGAGCTAATGTTGATGCCAAAGACAAGTGGGGCCGCACTGCTCTGCACAGAGGGGTAAATCATGATTGTTGTCTGATCTCTTTGACACTTGAATTATTTTTTGCCAGTAGAATTACTTCTGTGGTAATTCACAACTGTACTAATTACTATATATATCAGTAGCTTGAATTATGAGTGTGTGTCTCGTTCCATTCAGGCGGTGACAGGTCACGAGGAGTCCGTGGAGGCTCTGCTGCAGCACAGCGCCAGTTTCATGGTACGGGACTGCAGGGGGCGCTCTCCTGTGCACCTTGCATCTGCCTGTGGCCAYGTTGGGGTTCTGGGGGGACTTCTGCATGCTGCCCAGTCAGTAGAGAGCATTCCTGTCATCACTGACMASCAGGGCTACACACCCCTTCACTGGGCCTGTTACAATGGTGAATACATTCACGTTCACAGCTTGATGCAGTAGATCCTGTTTCATCTACAGCCAGTTTACAGCAACTCTCATGTCATGACACCAAGTGTTAAAAGTGCAAATGAAAATCGCATGAAGACTTCACCTAGTCCAGCAACTAATTTGTGGTTCAGACATCTGAATGAAGGTTTATTGTCCCCTCATGTTCATGTGACAGGTCATGACACTTGTGTTGAAGTGTTGCTGGAACAGGAGTTATTCCAAAAGACTGAAGGGAACCCATTTAGCCCCCTTCACTGTGCTGTGTAAGTGAATTTGGGTCTGTTTGGGGTATGTGTTTTTTTTTTTCAAGGACACAAATGTGTATAATGACATGTATATAACAATGTAAACATGGTTTATGGGCACTCTTCCTGTGTCCTTATAAACCAAATCGCTTTAAAAACATACTAAATGGTGATTTCATGTTAATTACAAAAAATGGCAAAGGTTTTCTGTGGGGGTTAGGTTTAGGGTTAGGGGATAAAAAAAACATTACGTCTATGGAGAGCATCTCAGTCCTCAGTAGGTATTGAAGCTGTTTTTATGATCTTTAGTATAAATGACAATGAAGGAGCAGCTGAGATGCTGATAGAGACACTGGGTCCTGCCGTCGTCAATTCAACTGATTCTAAAAAAAGGTAACTCCCTTCATCCATTCTTTCATTTAGCTAGAATTTAAATACCTGTGCTTTCAGTTTCCCAGGTAAATATGCAAGTAATCATTTTTCAGGTCTTTTACACCTATTTGTCAGATTTAGGGTTGAGTGGTATGACAAAAACTCTTTTTCACAGGAGCTATATATATATATATATATATATATATATACCTCCTGTGAAAATGCTTTACAATGTAATACCTGAGTTTAAATATATTACAAACTATGAATTCTATAAATCCACAAAGTTGTGAAATATCTCTAGTGTAACCTGTAGGCTCTTTACAATTGTCAAGCAGACCAGCAAAACACAAAACTGAATAGCCCCTATTATAACCAACAAAGCTTCCCATGTGGAAAATGCGATAGAATTCTTGATGTAGGCTGTAGTTTTCTACTGCTGCATCGTCATACCACCCAGTACTGCATATCAGAATGTACTACATATAATTGTATATTGTATATTGCAGACATGATTATTAAACACTTGAGGTGTTTTTGTGGCTGAGATCCAGGCTGTAATTGTTTCTTTCTCTGTAAGGACTCCACTTCATGCTGCAGCTTTCACAGACCACGTGGAGTGTCTGCAGCTCCTGCTGGGTCATAATGCACAGGTGAACAGTGTGGACACTGCAGGAAAAACTCCCCTCATGATGGCTGCTGAGAACGGCCAGACCAATGCAGTCGGTGAGGGTTTGAAACTGATGTGGTTTTCAAGTTTATAGTTCAGCTGATGCGTTTGCTTGTGTGGGTGTGTCATGACGCCCTTCTGTGTTTGGCAGAGGTGTTGGTGAGCAGTGCAAAAGCAGACCTCACACTGCAGGATGCCAACAAAAACACTGCGCTCCATCTGTCCTGCAGTAAGGTAAGAAACTCACTCTCGGTTATCAAGTATTTTTTAGCTCTTCATATAAAATGTATTCTGCTGAATTGGGACCAGCCCTGGTGCCTGACAGAATTGACACAGTGTCTCAGATTTCAGAGATTTGTCTCGTTGCGTTACTGTTTTCTCCTGTCTGTGGATGGATTACATTTTGAAGCTTGTGAAGACTACTGTATGTGACTTTCTCTGAGTTATTGCTTACCAATTGTTTTCATCTACAGTCCATGTTTTGTAGGGGTGTAACAATACATCCAATGCCACGGTTCAGTTCATATTACGGTTTTCTTGACATTTGATTAATTATTAATCAAATGTAAAGGAAGAAAACTTTGTGGCGTAAGGTACAGTGAGGTCAACCTCAACAATGGGCCGGGGCTTGGTCGGGGTAACCGGGGATGGGGCCGTTGGTTACGGCATGAGAGTACTGCTGTGTGTACTGTGGGTGATGTATCGGGTGATGGCTTTTCAGTTAAGTTTTGAATACTGTTATACCACTTGTTTTTTTGTGATGCTAGTATGGGTGCTGGCCTTCATTAGAAATGCATTATGTGTATCTCTGTAGGGCCATGAAACCAGTGCCTTGTTGATCTTGGAGAAGATCACAGATAGGAACCTTATCAACTCTACCAATGCAGGTTTACAAACGTACGTGTAGCACACAATACTTTAGCACACATGCAATATATAGACAAATAAGAATTTTAAACCTAATAATCTTGTCCAGGCCTCTGCATGTGGCTGCTAGAAATGGCTTAACTGTGGTCGTCCAAGAACTACTAGCTAAGGGGGCTAGTGTGCTGGCTGTGGATGAAAATGGTAAGTGTTGATCTTTTGTATCCTTGTTAAGTTAACTTTTCTTTTACTAAGTTTTCAAACAAAAATAGTTTCACACTGTATCTCTGAAAACTTTTGGAAACATATTGGTTTCATTGGTACTTATCATTTGGTACTTTCATGTGTCAATGCATCTGATGTTCCATGCTGAAATGTCTCTGATAGGCTACACTCCTGCCCTGGCTTGTGCTCCAAACAAAGATGTGGCAGATTGCCTGGCGCTAATCCTGGCTACCATGATGCCAGTGTCCCCCAGTGGAGGGGCGGTGCCCAGCCTCACATTCAGCGCCATCAATCACTATACCAACCCGACTAAAAGCATCACATTCGACAGTCTGCCCATGCTCCGCTCTGAACACAGCTCCTATTGCAGTTTCAACAGCATTGGCCGCCATGACGGTTTCTACAAGGACGACGAGCTGAACGACTCTGACTCAGAGACCTATTAAGATGGAGGAGAGATGCACATCTTGTCTTATGTACCAAGCGGCCAGCCACTCCGCAGAGCCTTAAAGAGTCGAAACGCAACATACACCCACTTGCACACAAACATGTACACACAGGGCGCGGCAGACTGGCATTTCTGGCCCCTTATCCATCAGCTCAACCTCTGCCAGCACATCTTGTCCTTTAGCAGATACCTTACAGTACTCTGCTTCATCCACACAAGTGTAACCGATTGGTGAGCGGACCCAATATGGCAATAACAAGACAAGAATCAGCCTGGGACCAATGTTTGCACAGGCAGTTTGACACTGTCATTGTGATTTGAGATTTCAGATCTTTTCAGCTCCTTTAAGATTGTTAGGGAGGATTTGAAACTGTCTCCTACTAAAGACTGGGACAATTGTGACGCTTTCAACAGTTTCAAAGTTAGTGTGCACTTCTGAATTGATCACTTAAAACTTTGGGGAAAGAAATGATTTATTTTTTAAAACGCGATTTTAATACCAGTCAATTTAACTGTACCTTTGGTGAAAAAAAGAAATCACAGAGTTTCAATAGTTTTGAAAATGCAAGGACATTAGCGTTGTGAAGCTTTTGGTCACAAGCATGAGTGAAGTTAAAAGCTGTCTCCATCTTCAGTTTTAGGATAAATTATTCTTTTTATCTTTGGTATTTATTTTTACTTTCCATAATTCCGTCATCATTTTGTGCCTTCATAAATTACTGTATGGAAGGAAGGGGCAGCTTGGAAGAACAAATTTACAATGTACAAGAAGTTATCCAACACTACATCTGTGAAAAGCACTGAACGTGAACGGAGGAAAACAGCTCCCAGCATGCTTTGCTCCAGGATGAGGAACACTGTGTAAACCAATGGTAGAACAGCATTTGAACTCTTGTATGTTGATATATGAATATAAATATATATTTTTTCTTGCTCTTATTAACATTACGTTTTTTGGGCAGGTATGCTCGTTTTGATTTAGCAAGCAAAACCACTCAATTATTCTGTGATGACCTGTCAGAAAAACCTGTGTTAGTCTCTTTTTGAACTTTGATTTTGGAATGATTGAAACTGGAAATGTCTATAACAGCTTCCTGGCTGAGTAAGGGTGAACAGGAAACTATTTGCTTTTGGATGGTCACTGCTTTTCCCTAACTCAGAACAAGAGATTCCTGTATATTTTATGATTGATTAAATAAATGAGTTGAGTAATTTGAATAAATTTTTGTCCATTTGTCTGCTGTTAAACTAACAGACTGTTACTGCATTATAACTACATAAACACCAGATTTCCTTTTTGTCATAAGTTGAGCTATTAATTTTCATAAATCTATTAAATGAAAACTTAGTGTTAAGACAATTTTGACCATCTAATCAAACCAACTAGTGACCATAAGTATATATTTTAGTGTATGGTTTTGTTGGGTGACAAGTATTTGTGTATCTGTATAATTTGTATATGGTATCTGTATAATTTGTATATGGTATTTGTGTATAAAAGACTTTATTTTTACAACCAATAATTACAACGCTCTCCCCGTTTAAAGTTCACGGAAGATCGACGTGCTGCCTAGTATTTTTCTGAAGGAATGGTAAGGGGAGTTCAAACCGTTTTTCTCCATATGTAGACCTTACCAGCAAGCTTTGACAATCGTTAAAGCTCTTTATTATCTATAATCTGGTTTGTTTATTATGAAATGGTTAAAAGAAATGCCACGTCATGAATGATTTGGGATTATAACCGAAATATAAAGCAGCTTTAACTAGGAAACATCTTCAAAACATCGAACCGCAGGTCTGCTCTCGTCTCGTGACTGGCGGTTCGTTTGTGAGTAAAATGGGCAATAGTTTGTAGAGAAAGCCATTACTTAAAGAGAAGGATGCAGCTGCTTCAGGTGTCTGTAACTAAGTGTATACTTTATTGGTTGCATTGTAATTCGGCTATATCTCGACATCTGTCAGAATAGGGTATTTGTTACTGAACGGTGCTGCCATTGTTAAGCAACAAATAAAATCATATGTATACGCGAATTATTCACAAGTGTATACGCATGCATTACTAACATAAGATGTGTTGGTATGGCATTTATAGTAATGTGCAAATGTATTTCATACGTTTTCGCTTGAACTTCCAACAGTATGCATATATGTGTGAGTAGTTTATATGCGTGTGCACGCGTTTTATATATGTTTTAATAAGCGACGTGTGAATAAAACAGTACACGGCGCTTCATAAAAAGTTTTCAAGTTTTCAGTTTGTGTCAAAAAAAGTCTAAGACCGTAATTGTTTAAAATAATCCATAGTGATATGTTGGATAGTTACACCACTGCAAAGTGACTGTACATGTGTAATTTTAATATAAGTAAATGATAAATTATCATCTAAAGATAACAGATAGGAAGACTAGATTTTTAAGTTATCTTGGGCTAAAGAGTTCACAAGTGGCAAAAATGGAATACATTTACTAAAATTATTAAGTACTCAAAGAGTCAATACTGGCCAAAATTGCTCAATTTCTTTCTCTGTGGGATAGGATATCCAAAATTGCTTCAAAAACACTGCCACTTCGAACCTTCACACCTCTGGTTGTTACAATATAATAACTGGTTGTCAACATTCTTCCTGTAGCATATTCATTAAAATATTTCTTTTAATTTCAATTCCTGTATTTCACTAATATATCCGGTGCTTTTCAACATTCATTATGCCCCATTAAAGGTTAAATCTATGAATACTGCATCATTATAGAGGCTATTCTGAGATGTATGTCTCTAAGGGAGCCATGATGACGCTATAAGGTAAGTTAATTATATCAATTATGGCACTCTGTGTTTGTCCAGGTTTTCTTTGAACAGAAAAGAAATGCTAATTTGCCAGAGGGTGCAAATGGTTCACGTATGGTATACTTCATGCACTGTGTATAAAAGCAGGCGGAGCAGGCTTTTTTGAAACAGAGGCAAGACAACAGCAAACTGACCCCAGCCATCACAGGCGCTGCAAACATGTGAGTTTTCTGGTCAGGTTAAGAATTTGTTTTGGTCTGAGACAGGTTACAGTTGAGAGGGTTTGTGCTCTGATTGCGATGTGTCTGTTTGTGTTCTGTGGCCAGGTTGACACTGTTGGCTTTGATGACACTACTGATGGTCTCTGTAGAGTCAGATGTTTCAAACACAGATGAGTGGAAATCTCTGAGCAACCCCCAGAGCAGGACCCTGGTGAGTCTAACACCTGTTGTTTCCATCCATGGTTGGTATCACTTGACCCATCTCCTCTCATAATAGACATTTTCTGATTGTTTTGAAATTTTTTAAGCAAGTTTAGACTCATTTATGTAAATGTTGTGATTGTTGATGTTGCAACACTTTGTCTACCATTTGTAATTTTTGAAATTTATTTAGAATTTTTTTTAATGATTTTAATTTAGAACAATAATGATGCAAGACCACTTTCATTTTTTTTATTTATTTTCAGCTTTGTTTCAGTGTGTTGTGTTTGGCGAATAATGGAATGACTGTAATGTAGTTATTTTTTACACAACGTACTGTGATATTTGCTACAATTTAAATTAACATTCTTTTGAATATGATTTTAGTTTTTTCAGATTCTGCAGTCATATCTTGATGGCAGAGAGAGTGAAGCGCAAGCTATGGGCAGGAAAACAAATGTGAAGGAAAGTAAAAACAGCAATATGGCGAATACTGGCTATGACAAATACAACCTCTTTCTACACAGTGACATTTATGATGTTTAGCTGAATATTTCCTTTTAAAGTTCAAGATTTAAATGTATGATGTATCAGTTTGAAAAATGTTAGTTATTGTGTCATTATGTAATTGTTACCATATTATTACACACAAAGTCATTATGTCTTAGTAAAAACTCTTGCTTAACAATTCTGCCTGTTTCCCTTTTTCTCTGTTTTTTTTATCAATAGTTAAAGCAAAATTGGGGTTAAATTGTTATTATAATATTTTCTATATTTTAGATTTATTGAAACAAAAAATAGTTATTAGTAAACTGTTAAACAAAAATAGTTTATAAAAGCAAGATAAGTTTTTGAATTTCATAGGATAGGTCAAGCAACACTGGGACATCAGGTGAAATAGAGCAATAATAATTAATCACATTTAATCAGGAGACAAATACAAATTTTGTTTTATTAAGAATATAAATCACATTTAAAAACATTTAGAATGTTTTTTAAATTATTAGATGGGCAGTTGCAAAAAAGTATTTTTTGTTGCAAATCAAATCATAAAATTATTTGTCATCATACTGTTTCATTTTTTATTTACATTTTAGTGTAGTGGACCATTTCATGCATATGAACAGAAAGAAAGATACTGAACATTTTAGATGCATATTAAGCTGATTCGTGAACAAGCAGACAAATTTGTGAACTGTCATATATTATAATATAATTATAATTATAATATAACTATTATATCAACCTATTTTAATTATAGCAATTAGAATTAATTGCAACAGCAATATAATAAAAAAATAATTCACTGTTGAATCTGCAGTAACTTCCTGTATCAGTAAGTACAGCATTTTTTATTCAGATGCCCTTTATAACCAGAAGGTGGAGATATACGCTGTTATTTGTATTATTTGTACGCTGTGATGTACTATCTACATACCACTGAAAAAGATGCAGGGGATACGAGTAATTTCATGTTTGTTTATGGCTGACATGGATCGGGTTGCTTATTACCAAGTCACTCAAAGCTCAGGTGGCTTTTATATCGCCCTGTGTCTATTGCAATAATGAGAATGTTTCTCATCTTTATTCTTGTCGTGCAAAGTTAGCATCTATTTAAACTTTTGTCCTTTTGCAGTAAGTGAAACAAATGTGTCATAATGTACTGTTAATATATGTGTTGTACTGTTAATACATTTATGCAACATGGTGTAAAATGTTTATCATTGCCTGTTTTATTGAACTTGTACTGTGTGTATTGTGAACTTGTGTCAAAGGTACAAAACTAATAACTGTATAAATTGAGTTCTTTGGATCTTTAAATGTTTTGGCTAGATTTCCTGATTTTAATTTTCAATAAATGAATGCAAGATTTAACATTGTGCACATAAATTGCATAAAGATAATAATCTTCAATAAGTGTGTTTAGGTCACATGCCTCACTGTTGCTTTAGGTTTGTTTCCTGTTGTCCTGTTTTTCAGTTATAAGCAATGTCCTGGTCAAAGCTAACACAGCATGTACAGCACATCTGGATGGTCTCAGACTAACACTGCTGTGAAGTTGTGCAGGTGTGACGTCCGCCAAAGTGGAGAGGGAGGTCAGGGAGTTGGTAAAAGTGACTGGACACTGGAGCTGCTTAACTACCTCCTACAACAGGTGAGATGCTTGTAGTTGGTGGGTTTGACTCTAAATGTTTATTAGATTATTAGGCTAATATGCTGAAAAAACAATTAGGCGGGTAGAGTTCACCCTAAATTAAAAAAAATGCTGTTAATTTAACAACAAAGCTGTATTAATTAATTATTTTCCTTTAATTTCATATGGCTGCAGTTGAGATTTGGTTACCCACTCATTTGTTTTCCAACTAATTATGTTTTTCTTAACAAATTAACCAATTTAAGGGTTAAATAAGACTAATTCACTTTTATTCCTTTCCCAGTCCACCAGCAAAACGCCACATGGGGTTTTCATAAGCTCTGTTTTTTAATAAAGTTATTGTTTCTGCAGATACTTTAGTGGAATTTTTCACACCAGGATAGAAAATTTGGCTTTTATTTACCTGTCCAATTTTAAGATTATATGTTTTTATTTTTCAGCAGAACACAAAATTAGATCATTTAAAAGAATCTTCACAATTCTCATTCTATACAACAACAAAAGAAAAATGGGTTTGTAACAACATTAGGGTGAGTAAATAAGAACAGAATTTCAGTTTTTGAGTGAACTATCTAAAAAGTAACAATTTAAAATAAAGCACATTTACACAGTTCAGAGCACAGTTCAGGTTTATATTTAATTATTTGTATTTATACATATTTTTTACCCATTACTGTTGGGTCAAGGGTTTATTTACCTTAGAGTGGGGTTCTGTTTAAGCTCATCACTGCCTCTGGTTAATTTAAGTCTTGCTGGCCTCCTCTTCTGTAATGTAAAATATCATTACAGTGGTGCTTTATCAGAGAAAGAGAGAGAGCTTCTCCTCCTTGGACTTGGCAGATCACCATTTGCAAGATGCAGTCTGAAAATGCAAGTTTGAAAATGTAAAAATCATATAAATGTAGAATAAAATATATTCAAAGCATATACATTTGGAATTGTGATAGAACCATTTTTATAGCTGAAGGTGAAAATGTTTTTAATTGCAAAGAAGCAAACAAAAATGGTACAAATTACTTTACTGGCTGTACGTTGTTTTGTACAAACAATAATAGTAATTTTAATATTTTTGTAATCACTACTTTCTAAATAAAATGTAGTGTTATTGGATACATGCATTGTGATAGGAATGATGGAAAATTAAACTGTTACTCATAAAAACTTATCTCTACCTGTCTGTCTGATCTTGTTTATTCTCAGTGTGTATCTCTGTTTTGTAAAGCACTTGGCTTTTAAATTGTCCTTTTCATAATTGCCCTGTCATTAATTCTGACTGAAAGTAAAGGCACCAATACATTGTGAGCAGCACTGGTCGATACATTCTGAAAAAAGGACACAGAGAGAAAGACAAAAGAGAATAAGGGATGAGAGGCTCTGAAAAAAACATCTGTGATATTTCACTACATTGCATGCAGGCTAATTCTGTCATTTTATGTGTGTAGGTTATAACCAAAACATAGTTTCGCCCATAACAGTCTTGACTTGCATCACTTTGTGTCACTATGATTTCTGTGCTAATTGTGGTGGTTAAACATCTGCCAATGGCGTGACACCTTGTCATTTTAAAGTCATTTCTGTCTGTAATGTTGTGTTTTCACTGTCCATTTGAGGCAGGGAAAACAAAAGCAGTATTGGCAGTAGTAACAGGCTAATATTGGCTACAGGGGGCAGCTGACCGACTGCCTTCTGTATATTTAGCTCAGGGCCAATACATGGGATAAGTGTAACAGATATTGGCTGGCATTCACATTTCCTAAAGGCGTGGAGCTAGTGAGAGAGGGAAGAGTAGTGGGTGGCTGCCTCAGATCGCTTCTCTGCGCTGTTGAAGAAAGACCATAGCTTGCAGCATGATTCTACTCACACTTGGATTATATTTTCCACTCTTTTGCTATGTGTCTTCACTTTCCTTTGATGATTTCGTTTTCCCTCCTCCAACAGGTAAGCCCATCAGCTCTGTGTCTTTTGCAGGTGATGAGATTTGTCTGATTTGGGGTTTCTCTTTTATGTTTACACATGAGATGGAAATTAGACCTGCAACTGGACCTTCAGAGCCACTTCTTGTAACATTAAATTAATATAATTGCAAGCTGTGTGTGAAAATGAATGAATATTGATAACCTCAATGGTTTTCCAGTGCGGTTCATTGATTATATGCTCTTGTTGATTTAATCAATATTTAACAACTAGGTAAAATTAATTAACAGGTTATGTTGTGATATTCTGATAAATATTCTGTACAGATCATTTATAAGCATAAGTATTATTAGATTTGCTTGTCTGTCATGTGTCTTTATATAATCAAAAAGGTGTACACGCTGTTTCTGTTTGGAACTGCAGTGTGGGCTCTTTAAATAAATAACTAAATACTCTACACAAAAAGTTAACCAATTTCCTCATGCAGGCATCAATGAATTATCTCTATCTCTAATAGTAAAATAGTAATAGTATAGTAATAGTAAAATGGCTAATTCAGATTTCAGGCAACACTGCAGTGAGTTTATTTGGGCAAGTCATCTTTTTTTAATCTTGTATTTAATTTTTTAAGATTTTTATGTTGCCTTAGTGTCTTTTCTGACACTATATTTAAGAGTAACTGTAAAAATGAAAATGTAATGTAAAAATGTATGTAATATACATAGAAATGTAATGTAGTGTAATGGTTATTCTGACACGTCTGAACTTTAAATTGACTGTATACATCCAGTAACAATCACCTGGAGCCCAGCTAGTTAAATGTCATAACCCAAAGGCTCAGAAAAATGCAGTTAGTCCTGAGACATTTGTTTGCGAATGTCATTAACGTTTGTTTATTTTGTAACTAATTCAGTGGCATTTACACAAGATGTGACTTCCTCAAAATTGAAATCACATGTTTTTGCAGGTGGCTCAGACCTCTAACCTCTGCACATTAAAACCTAAATCTCATATTTTGACATCTTAATCTGCATCATAGTATTATCAGGCTCCTGAAAAATGTGCTGTAATTGTTAATATTGAACAGCCCTGTTTTACAGCATCGCATTTAAACAGAATGAGTTAATAGACTTAAAGTACTGGCTCCACTAAATCTTTAAATATCTAATAGTTTTCAGTAATGAGTGACCGTAATGGTCATTACAGTCATATCCAACATGTGATAAGTGTCATAGCTGTCATGTGTTCCACTCTGTCTTTTTCCAAAGCAATGGAGTGAAACGCTGTTCCATTGCATCATGTGTTTGTGGACATGACCCCTGTCTTCCCTCATCTACAGATCTCCAGTTGCTGGAAACCAGAAAGGAATTCAACCCCTGCTGTTTACTGACTCCTCCACCCCCCCTACCCCCTCCACCGCCTTCGCTTTGGCGGAGTTCTGAGGTGAGTCCCGATACATGACCTTTGTTTAGGACCTGTAATTTGTTGTAATGTGTAAACTAACTAACAGGTCGATAAGTGAGGTTCAGGGAGTGAAAAAGGTATTTTAGGTGCATTTTTGTGACCACAGAATCACTCAGGTGGAGAATATGTTTATCATGGTTTTATCACTGCAACTGTACAAAGAATGACCAATTTAACTGCAACAAGTTGTTGTACTATACATTGCCATCAAATGTAGTTCTCAAATAGAGTTTTATGTCTTAGACTGAGAATGGCATTACACCCAGTCAAGGGAGCTCAGAGGAAAAGCACAATCCAACAACCAACATGTGTTGCCCAGGGCCCCCAGGACCTGCAGGACCTCCTGGCCCTCAGGTATGTGCTTCATATAATGGGGCCCAAATATCTGAGGTCACTTCAAAAGGAGCTAGCATGGTCAATGTCACAAATTTGTTCACTGATTAGCACTGATTAACAAGCTATGTAAGAAATATGATGTGTCAGGAACTAGTGCAGAATCTTGAATACGTTTTTTGAGGTTAGCTTGATTTTCAAAGTATTTGAATGACAGACATGAACTACATAAACTTTGTGGCTATTGCTACTATATTATATTTAAGCTAAATAACCAGAGAAATATAAGCTACATAAGTAAAGAATGTAAAGAAACTGACAAACCCCAAATGTATATAAAGAACCACAGATTTGTTAAAGATTGTGTCTGAAGGTCCTTCAGGGAAATTAAGTTGTAAGTGTTGGTTTGTCATAATGGTCACTTCCAGCTCTGTAATTAGCCTTCATTGAGCCCTCAGCAAGAGAGAGCCGTGTGGGTTCCCCAGACGTCTTTCTGTAGTGACACGCATGCGACCAGCTCAGCCCCCACGCAGCAGGCCATTAACACTCCACATTTAGATCAGATGGAAATAGACCTTTTTCCACTGCCAGCCTCTGTTTCATTGTACCATTCTTAGAAACAACCCAGAGAAAGACACACAGACAGCCAAACTAACGAGAGAGTTTACCTCAGCCCTGCGTGTTAAGTCCATTCAGAATATATAGCTCTCCAATATGGTTTAAACTAGTGATTGTCAGTTGTCGGCCTGACACACTTGGTCAAAATAGACTTTTTAGACTTTTGTCACTGTGGCCTGAAATTATCTGGTGATATGAACAGAAATTGCAAGTTTTTGAGCTGCATTATAAAATATTATTTGTCATAACCAGGGTCCTCCTGGACTGCCGGGACAACAGGGACCAAAGGGGGATAAGGTGCGAGACATATCTACTGTACACACATACATACAAACATATACATATATAGCACTAGCACACTTTAATGCTGATAGAACCTAACTTATAACATTCATTTTATTATAATGGCAATGAGTGTAACCTAAAGTTGTGCATAACTGTGTAGTGTAAAACTGTGTAAAAAATAGTATTCGACAATCAACAACCCCCCTCCCTTTGGTTTGGCAGGGTGAAATTGGAAGACCTGGACAAAAGGTGAGACACTCATTGTCCTCCACTTTTCAATAAACAGATTAAAGCTAGTGAGAGATGTGCTTAGGTGCACACACACACACACACACAGCCCCTAGATGAGTCTTTTACACCTGCAACACACACATAACATGACTTGCGAGTGCAACCTTGAAGCAGATATGCAGGTCATATAGTCCACATGATCTTCAGTATTTTACGAGCAGCAGAATGCTAAACAGCAGGGGACACTTGTGGTCACCCTCATTAGATTAAATCTGCAATGGAACATCCCCATGGCTCCTTTCCCACAATCACATTGATGGGCTTGTAGTTTCCAGAAAGGCATTTGGGACCAGGGTCAGTAATACCTTTGCTTACCTAGCAGGGTGGAGGGTAAATTGAGAAGCCACTAAACAATGGGCAGGATTCTTGGTGCACTGGTGCATTGTTTTACTAGAGAAAACACTCTGATTGGAGTGGTGAGGGTGTAAGAAGCTTTGCAGCACTGCACAGTAATTTAGCTTAGTGCTGGACAGCCTAATAAATCATTTGCTTTCCCACAATCCTCCCCCTAGCACATTATTTAATTAAAGCCAGGAGACTGATGGCACTTGGTTTAGTTTGCTCTCTCTCTTTCTCTCTCCCTCTCTCCTGATGTTTGCCTTGTCCCTCAGAGCACCTTCCCCTTATGGTCCAATCATTTTAGACCTTATCTAGTTATGATCCTGGTAACATTGAAACGGGAGCAGTGGTACTAGCTGATACTTACTGAGAATAATCATTAACATTTCAGTTCTAAGTAATAGTCTCTGTTGCACTGCTAATCTAGCATAATCTGAGTCCCTTGCTTACATTTAAAAGATCACATTTTGCATACTGTATATATCTCTGAAAGCTTTGTAAGCAATATTGCCATTTTGCTAACCTGTAGCAGATTTACACCACTAAATTAGACCCCTCCCTCCCCCCAATTCCTTCAACCACAAGGTCTCCAAACAGCCAATCAGATTTCATTATACCCAAATATGCGAAATGATTGGATTGTCAGGAAGAGAGTTTTATTCTCTCTTCTCTCTCTTTAGGTATGAAAAATGTTTACAGTACCTTACATATGCTAATAGATTGTATTTCCTTCAGGGACGCACTGGCCCTCCTGGTCTCCCAGGAAGACAAGGACCAAGTGGGTGGCAGGGACCAGCTGGGCCCAAAGTGAGTAATGTCATCCTTAATTCCTTTCTCCACAGAATAGAATCCTCTTCTGAGTACAGCTGAAATGTTATTGAAATAGATTCATATTTGCATCTATTAAAATTAAAAACCTTCTGTATCTCTCTGTTATGTAATAAATAATCTAAACCATCTGTTAATGTTATTTAGGTTGATTGAAATACATTTTCTCCAGTATGTTCATAAACCATGTTCCATACGTGTCTGGATTTGCATAAAATGAAACAAATGGGAAAATTTAATAATGTATTTATCGAAAGTGACTTGGAAAAAACCTCCATAGTATGACAGAATATCAATATCAGAACACCTAATGGTGTGAGATGACATCTGTGTGTGTTTCTCAGGGAGAGAAAGGCAACCCTGGGCTGATGGGCATGCCAGGGGCAAGAGGACCAATTGGACCCAAGGTCTAGACCATCTACATTTCCTGAATTATGACTCCTGTGTTGTGGTTGTATTATAATGTTTGCTGAATGTAACTGATTGTTAATGTCTTTGATACAGGGCTTACCTGGATATA
>JAZGTI010004562.1:0-27739 GCA_036877585.1 Botia kubotai
AAGTTAAGGGTACCAATAATTTTGTCCAGTTTTTTTGTGTTGTTCCAATGCAAACTAAAAAAATAAACACACGAGTACCAAAACATTTGCAACTGCAACCATTTCTGAGAGAAGGGGTGCATTTTCTGACAGAATTGCAAGGGTGCCATTTTGGCCATGACTGTATATGAATTCAATGGCATCATGATTTTGTTAAAACCTCTTACCTCGGTCAGGATGGTTTAAAATCATCAGTTTTCTGTGTGCCTCTCTGATCTTGCTTTTGTTAGGGGTAGGACTAGTGGAAAAAGAACAAAAAATTTTTTTTAAATGTATACGGGTCATTTTTGCAATTTCATTAAGATGTACATTATGATTTTGAGTAACAACCTAACAATGTAATGTAATTCTCTGTAAGTTCCAGTTGCAAATAGAAGATAATTTTGCTCATGGAAAGCAAAGGCAGCTCAAAAACAGAATGACACAGACTTAAATGAGCTAAGACCACACTCTAAAACATCTACCTGACACCAAGAATGAGGGAAGCTTCTCTCCTGGTCATCTTTGGTTCAAAACCACCTCTGTAGTATCCACTACCAAAGGCCTAACAGACATAGTAAAGAAAGTTACTTGTACAGTTTAACAGAGAAAATGATTAGATTCTTGAAAAAAATCATCACTTGCTGATTTGGAAGCTTCTAGAGCGTGTTTCATTTGTGGCTCCATATGTTTCATGGCTTGCATTGCATAGCGACCTGCAACAACAGGCCATTAAAGAAAAAACGGGCTTAATTAATGATCCATTGAAAATGTATATTTCTTTGCAGATATTCATTATCATATTTTCCTGGAATATTTCCTGGTACCTGCAAACCCTGCGGCTGCCAGGGTAAGCCCCACGGCCACCATGGTACTAGCCTGAAACACATGGTAAAACAATAACCCTTGATTGTGCAATTTGCATTAATTGAGAGGCAATTATGCATTATTCAATGTAGCTACACATCAGACACGTCAATCATAAAACAAGTCTTACATAAAGATATTCTCATCCACAGCACTGATTACATGCTTTACAATCACAACACATTGCAGTTGGATAGTTATCTGATCAGAGGCTGTGGAAGAAGACTTTACAGATTATAATATACATATATTGTAGCTTTACTGTATAATATTATATCAGATATAGTTTTCCAGGCAACTGGAGTTTACGCTGCAGCTTGTTTTGTTTTCTTTCATGCTTTTCACTGGGAATATAACATGCATGGCAGTGTCACTGGTTTGAAATAACCATATGTAAAGTTAAACGAACGATTTTCTAACAAAGTCATTCAGAAACACCAGTGAATGTCACTATGAGTTAGCGGTGTGCTAATGCCAGTTTTCTTCTAAAAAGACCCACTAAACACAACAACACCCGCAGCGTGAGTTCAACTGAAAGAAAAGGCACCTACCATTTTTATCCGCTATAACTTAGTCCGTCTGATATAACATCTTCATAACTAACAGCTGAATGTCAGAACCATGTGTTATGGTGACTTCTGAACTTCCGACAGAGACCTGTCGCAAAATGAGCCTGCATGACGCCAACTGTCGTAAAACATCAGCTAAGACGCTTAACGTAAGTCACAAGTTGGCAATTTATTTAAATATGAAACATTTCAGCATTTACATTAATACTGAAATATGTTTCAAAACTAACTGTAATTCACTCTGAATATAATATACTATATGATGGTAAGAACGGAGCTAGTTGTTACATGAAGCTTATAACAAGAATTATATACTATAAGAATTTAAGGCAAATGTCATTTTTTCAGTTTAGTTTAGTTTATTGAATTTGTCAGGGTATGTTGATTCCAAACACTGTGATTCATTCAGGTAAAAGCCAGCTAATCAAAGTTTTCTTTTACAATTTCTGCTGCCCTAGACAATTTATAGCTATTTTTGCTATTCATTGTGACAACTTACCTCATAAAGAATGACAACATACTTCAGGGATATATAGGGACATGGTGTGACCTATTCATTGTCTTTATGCCTGATCAATATCAATTACAACTAGATAGGTATGTTTTCTGAAACAAATGTGAGTGGTGCTTGCCATGGCAAAACTCAGGAATATTTAAACAATGTTTTGACATGATGCTAACATGATGCTAGCATGACTTAACATGATGCTAGTATGACTTAGCATGATGCTAGAATTATGCTAGCATGACGCCTGCATGACTTAGCATGATACTAGCATGAAGTAAATTTACATTTAGTCATTTAGCTGACACTTTTATCCAAAGCGACTTACAAATGAGGACAAGAAAAAATTTCAACAACTATAAGAGCAACAATGAATAAGTGCTATAGACAGGTCTCGGGTATTCCATCAGAGTGTAAGAAGCCGAAATATATATATTTTTTAATAAAAGAAGTAGAGGTAGTGATGGTGTGTTAGTTGATTAGTTAAGGAAGTGAAGATGTATCTTCAGTTAATTCAAGTTATACATTTTGTCAGTGCACACAGAGACCACCCACTTGTCTCTATGATGTTCTTAATGCCTCTCACCTTTTTAAATAGTCTTTAAAATAGTCTGACTTTAAAAATTTTTAAAGTCAAAGGGGTGGTTGCTAGGTTCCTATAAGTTGTTGCCAGTGTGTGGCTATGAAGTTGTGATGCCACCATTTGTTGCTGCTTGCTAAGCCAAGTGATATGAGCCCACCCCCAAGTCTTTATGACATTCTGATGCAGAGCTATGACATCACAAGTATCTTCCCAATGTTACGTCTATGGGATTTTTTCAATAAAAGTCTAAGGGGTGCTTGCTAGGTTCCTATAAGTGGTTGCCAGTGTGTGGCTATGAAGTTGTGGTGTCACCATTTGTTGCTGCTTGCTAAGCCGAGTGATATGAGCCCCCCCCAAGTCTCTATGAAAATCTGATGCAGAGCTATAATGTCACAAAGTTCAGCCCAATGTTAAGTCTATGGAATTTTTTGCCCACTTTTTCATACGCCCTAAAAACATTGTAGACCTGATCATTTATAAAAGTCATAGCACAGCTCTTCTCAATAAGCTGGTCGATTTGACCCCTCATTCATGGGATCTACGACAAACCGTGGACAAGTTTTTCTTTCCAGAAAAAGAAGGTGCAAAAGAGTAATAGTGATACTTTGCTTTGCAAGCACCGCTAATAACAAATACATTAGATCTTGTAGTTTTTAATAATGTGCCCACACAGAAATTTTATATAATCAAATTATATGTTGCCATTTAATAAATGGCGCCCTGAAATGCTTGATGCGGATTGGTTGACTACAACACTCTTCTGAAAACTGACTGTTGTCAATATAGTAATTAAATGCATCGTTTGCATTTAGACAATCTGTTTTCTACACAGATGTGCTCATTTTATGTTTTCCAACCAGGTCTCTACAAGTACAATAATTCATACTTAATTAGTGAGTGTGTTGGGGTCTTGTGTAGTTTATTTTGTAACAATAATTGCGTAAATGCCTAGATTCCTTACATATCCCAAGTCAGAATTTTTAGACTTTAAACTTGTAGGCCCTTTAAAGTGTGTGTTTAGCATTTATCACAAATTATGTTTGTTAGATTGTATCACCTTCTGTGTCTATAATATAATATTGCACAACACCATTTATGTTGGCTTTATGATTTATAAGTTTCTTTCCCATATTTCTTCTCCTTTGCATTGCAAAATGTCCATGTTACTACATAAAAATGTTCCATTTATGTTCCAATTATATTTAGAGGGTATGGTGAACATTCTATGAACCTTCAACCTAAATGGTTCTTAAAAATTAACTTTTTTTTTGCTCAGGCAAAATGTGCAGTCACAGGAAATAAAGCAAAAAGCTGGGTTCTTCCCATTGGGATAGATTTCACTCCAGGAATACAATGAATGCTTGAAGGTCCTAATTATTGCCCCCATCATTTGCATAATTACACAGTTTTTCCCAGGCAAGGGCAGTATAGAAATTGTAAATTGTAGTGGACGGGGATACAGTCAGTAAAAGTCAGGTTTAATGACACATGCATTCCCTGCAAGCTGCTGGCAGACTGACTGGAGTTTCAATAGGATTTGAAAAGCCAACAGCGTGCAAAAAATGAGAGTTTTGCCCCCAAATCATATGGAATTACAGTGCAGGGTGCATGTGCTGCATCCCCACACAAAAAGCCCAGAGGAAGCAGCTATTTCTGTTGGTTTTATTAAACCAACCAAGCAATTTAATTCTTTTGTTCAGGAGAGTTCTACTTCATTGATTAACAAAAGCAGGGATATAATTTTTTCAGCCTTTTTGAAAAGCCTGAAATGTCAAGCCTTTTAAAGCAGATTATTCTGCCTGTGTGCAGTGAATGCAGCCCGAGTAACCTTTTGTCTACAATTAAATATTCCAGCATAAATATAAAAGAAAATCAGAGATGGGGAAGATTGACTCAGGAGAGATTGGCGAGGTAGATCCTCACACTGATAGTGCAAACAGCTTGCTTCTAATTAAATATGCCACCGAGTCTCAAAGCATTTGCTTTCTGCCGCAGAGAGGGGAAGCTACTGAGAGTGTGAGGGAGAAATATATCACACCATCTCTCTGGCCGCAGACTTCCTTTGGGCATCTGAAGGTATTTGGGGATTTTTTTGCGTGATTTGTTTGTTTGGATAATTATTTGCTTTAATATCAAAGGGTATTCCTTCTGGGAGGTGCTTGAATGGAGATGAATTGAAAAGTTCTGGGCTTGTTTATGATGCACACTTTGATAATTGGGCTTGACAATGTGACTTCGGGGACATAAGATGCTTATTTGCCATTTGCTGAGTAGGTGAGGTCTGTTGAGTGCTGTGGGGAGTTTATAGAAATGCATTTAGCGAGCATGACTTTTATGAGCAGGTTGTTTTCATAAATGTTTACTTGTAAAGTTTTGATGATGTTTTTCTTTTTCAATTGCTTATCATTTAACCCTGTTTAACCCTGTTTACATTAAATGTAAACAATTTAGTGACATTTATTGACAGAATTTTTCCAGACAGTGAGAAATTACTATATTTACTATAGTTTAAAGTGAAGTGTATACATGTACATACATTGCTCTGGCTGATATATAGTTACTGTTTTAAAGCTGAAACTAAATGGATACAAACTGAATTATGACTATAACATATACATTTTTACATTCATGTAGTGTTGGCCAGCTGACCTAGGGGTTATTTTTATGTTATGACTGCATAATAGAAATATTTATGATATATTGATATATTTCATGTTTTGATCATTGTATTCATCTGTTCTGTTGCTGTTTATTACATTCATAATAAAATTCTCCATAAGTGGACTGTTACAACAAACTGATTTACTGCAGATTGGGTTAATGAATAAATAAATGATTAATTACACAATTATGCAGTGATTGTTGTTAGAATATTGGATAAATATATAAAATGTCTTTTAGCATTAGCATGCTGCTTTTAAATGTCTTTCAAATTTCAGTAAGGAGTAAAGCACAGTTACAAACTAGAGGTGAAATCGTCACAAACTATACCTTAACAAATATGCTGAGGGAATATTTGATCATTCTTTTATTACAATAGCTACCAGGAAGAACCTATTCATTTAAAAATATTAATTGTAATCATAAAGCAAGTTATCGTTATGCAATCTTCATTGATATTTACAGAGATCTGTCACTTTTTTATTGAAAATTATGTTATTAAAACACAAGCCTGTCATTTGTCAGAGTTAGTTTATGTGGAAATACAACATGACATAACACAAGATTAATTCCTACCTTAGATATGACCCACACTAGGCCAGTACTATTAAAATGTATTAGAAGTGACTAGTATGATTTATATGAAGACAGTCTGAGTAAGAAAACTCCACGTCACCTTTTGCTGTCTGCATTTGTGGGTATTATAGCTTTAAGGAGTCTCTATTTAAACAGATAATGGCTGAACTCTTAGTCCAGGTCAGAAGAACTCACACACTCAATCTCACATTATGCTGAATTTTAGTTACAGAAATAAGACTGCCAAGTGCGCAAAAGAAGCAAGAAATATTGAAGTCAAATTGGCAGATTTCTCCACTGTGGCGTAATTTTCTTCAGTAATCCCTTTATCAAATGCTGTGATTTTAGGTGAATTTATTGCTGGCAGAAAAAAGTGACAGGATATGTAAAGGTCATCCTTTTACTCGTTTAAATGCAGCACCTTTTTAATTTCAATAATCTAAAAAAATAACATTGGCACAAGTATTTAAATGAAAAGTATTTAACTTTTAGCTGGTACATCATGCACCTTAATGTACTAATAAATAGTATGATATTGTGTAAACTTTCAAGCCAGAAAAATTGTAAAAACCAGTGTATCAGTATAGCATAATGTGGGAACATTCAAAAAACTACTTAAAATCTAAATAATTGTATAATTTGTAACCAACATGTCCAGTCTTCAAGGTTTTGCTTTGCTTTGTGTATAAAACCAGAAATATGATAAAAACAAAATGATAATAAATGTAGTTTGATGTATTAATAATAATATTAAGAATAAACTGTTCTTCTGCAAATTAATATAGTTCATATTACTAACTGTAGGCTAACAGTGTCACAGCTTGGTTTACATCGATGTGGTCACAAGTGTGCTTATATCAACATTTTATAATAGCTTTGTAAGCATCCTATCAATAAAAATTAAGAGCTGGCACTATCTATTTTCACAGTCTGATAAGGTTAATCCTTCATTCATTGTATCTCTAGTTAGACAGAAGTCGTCTGGCTTGATCTTTAAGAAAGATCTAAGATCTTTAGGATCTTAAAGTATAAAAGAATTTTAAACCAAACAAGAACACATAGACTAGAGGCTGTGCTGTAAGTCAAAGATTCTGTTTATTTAAATGGGGATGGTGCATCACAAGGAAACATTGTTAAAGAAAAATGCAAGGGTTTGTGAAATCTTGTGACAGAAAGTTAAGAAAATGTTACTGCTTGACCACACTCTGAAGTAAGCATCCATTGACCAATGAGAATTCAGACTGATCCACTTGTGTTTTCTGAAGCCCAGTTTGCACTATTCTTGCTTGAATTCAAATGTAAATCTTATTCTTTCCAACAAATGCCCAACAGAGGTTTTATACACCCTAAAATGATCCCATATTTGTGATAGAACATGTATAGCTCTCATAACAACAGCTGTCGCTGGAAATCATACGCTTTACACCCCGTATGATTTGAAATGACTCCAGATCTGAATTCCTGCCAATGACATTTGACCTTTACTCATTCAGCCTATCAAAAGCTCATGCAAATGGAGTCGAAGGCAAAAGTCTGTAATTATAGGAATTAAATTTGCTGCATCTGCTCTGGTGAGTGCCTGTATGCAGGCTTCTCTCAGGTGGTCCATTGAATCAGTCATTCATTGAGTCCTTCGCACACAGGAAGTGTTATGTGAACACTGTCTAACTGATTGCCCTCTCTCTCTCTTTCTGACTTGCTATGTTTGTTTTTTCCCAGTGTTTACAAGTAACGAAGATCCTCATATTCTAAGTGTATATATTGAAACTGTCTTGACAAGCTACAAGCCACTGATATTGTAAAATAGTTAAACTACTATTTGTATACTGTATAGCTTGACTGTATAGTCAAGCTACCATTTAGACAAAGTTGTCTACAATAATCAGTTGATTCTATAATTTATAAAGTCATCTGAACCACATATTTCTTAACACAGCAACAAATAAAACTTATTTAGTGTTACAAAATTAAACATGACCAGACGATCTAGGACTGCAAGTAACACTTCATTCAATCATTGTATCATTGTACAATCATTGTATCATGATTATTTCTTCGACCGTTTGCTTGCTGTAAGGTTAGGCTGTGTTGTAAAATAAAAATAGTCATATTACTGAGTAAGTTACAGATGAAACACCTCTTAAATGTTAGTTAATGCAATTAGTTTATGTTCCAAATCAACAGCTGTCAGGTTCCAAATGTGGGTAAAGTTTGGTGAGTAAATGAGATTAACTTACCATTTGGCCTGTAACTTTACTAAGAATCACAAAACAGTAGTTGCAATTGTTTTGTGTGGTGTAAACAAAGAACAACACTCTGACCCAGTCTTTTCAAATAGCAAATCCATTAAATCAAGTAAGAAAGGCTCAAATGATCTATTTAAAGCCAATGACTATGAGCTCCTGGTAGTGATAAAATGACTTTTGCTCTTACTGGTAAAAAATGGCTGCTATATTTTCTTATTAATTTGCCATTGGCAAGTTTGGCCCTGATTATTTTCCTGCCACAATTGATTTTTTGTATCAGTACATGTTGTATTAAAAGATGAACAAACCCCCTTAAAGTCTGACAATTTTAGATGTTGGTGCAGCCCGTAAAGTTAGATCATTGCACTAGCAACAGCAAGGTAATGGGTTTGAATCTCAGGGAACACATAAACTGATAAAACATATTCCTTGAACATTGTAAGCTGGCAAATGACAAAATGTTTCACTGCCGAGACCCAGACATGAGGCCATAGCAGAAGTTCCTGTCATTGGTGACGTGTTTTGGCAGTTTTGCAGCCAGCGGCCATTTAAACCTGAAGCCTGAATCTTCTGTTCAAGCTAAAAGTGCCTCAGTACAAGCAGAGAATAATGCAGCTCAACGCTCTGTTTGTTCCCACATCTTTTTCCGACTGCCACAGCCTGTAATTATCTACAGCTGAAAACAAGTGCATGCTGAAATGCCCATTGGGCCATAGAAACAGAATTATAGCCCGCGTCGCTTTCCTTTCTCCACGGAAAGAATGCTTCTTTTTGTGGAGGAGAAAGTGTGTTTAGTTTAGTTTGAACTATTTTGGCAAGGAGGGGGCTCTCGGCAGGCCAGCCGCGCGCCGACGTCTTTGTTAAACGTCTTGATGATGGAAAATTGATCAGGCTTGAATCAGAGGTTCAATATATGGTCCCCCTCAGTCTATTGTCTAGGTGAATTGCACATGGTGAAGGGCCACAGGCAGGTTGCTATTAATATGACAGCCTACTCCATAACCAGCTATAATTTCTAATGAAATACCTAATCTTCATTATTTTGATCCAGGCAAGCGATAGCGAAGAAGAAAAGGAGGGTTGAGGAGAAAAGGCTTTTCTTTGCACTTTTCCGTACGAGAAATGGCAAACCAATCATTTTCGTCAAGTTCTTTTCTGAAGCCAACTGAAATGCTTGTGGATTGCCACAGTTTAAAAAGGCACCAAGATAAAGCCATTCAAGTCACTGAATGCGGACGCCATCTGTTTTTTCTTTCTATTTCCTCTTTTTTCTTCAGCTTTTTCAATCCTTGTAATCAAATTTGAGCAAAATCAAATGGAGGGTGGGGGGGTATTTCAATGAAAGTACCTTTTGTTGGGCTGAAACGAGCAAGTAATTTACAAACTGCCCTTCCTTTGTGTGGGAGGCTAAAGGAGAAAAGAAATCAGTAGCTTTTAAAGCTAGGCCTCGCTGCGACTCTGCAGATAATGAAAGCCGTCTGTGTTGTGGGCTAGAGAGCATTTCAAAGGCAGGCCTGAATCAGGGTTACACAGCTAAAAAAACCTGCGTGTGTTTGTTTTGTGGGGAGAGCAGATCCAGTCTTCATCGCGGTACAGGCACGGGGTGAGCTGGTGAAGAAGGATGCCCGCTTTCTACTGGAAGCCCTGGAGGAGAAACATATGTGAACATATGGGAATCTAAGAGGATGTCAGTCTGCTTCCCTCCAGAAAATCCTTATGGAAGGAGTCGTTGAAGTGGGAAGCTGCTAGTTTTTTCCCCCTGTGACTTTACAGTGGAAAATTACCGGAAGGTGAGTCCCTTGGGATTTCAGTCTTTGATCATTCCCGTCAGTGTGTGGCTTGTCTGTACCAAAGTGCAAGTTTTGATGAATGATGAATGGATGAGCAATAATTTATGGCTAGTGTAATGTTCACATGGCTGTAGAGGGCAGAGCTGGTAACCTCTTAATTTAAGGGCTTTTACGACAAGCTCCTGGGTATCTGTGAAAGGCAATAGCAAATTACAGCTCAATATGTTGACAATCTGAGAAAATTAACATAATTATGGCATATTACTCTTAGCGATCAGATCAAATGTCCTTATAGGCGAGTTTAGTCACTGCATATACCAGCAAAAACATTAAATAATGTGTATTAAAAGTTTACTTTAGTTGTTTGGTTGGGCATTTACTGTTTTAATTGTTAAAAAGAAATAATAAAACATTTTAGTTGTTTAATTTTATATTATTTCTTGACATAACCCTGAATTATAAATTAATTGAGTAATTGATTTTTTTCTGTCATAATTAATGAATATTTTTAGTAGTTGTGGTGGAGAAAGGTTTTGATATAGAGGGCAATGTCTGTAAATGGCACTGAACAATGCTTAATGCATATGCACTGCACAGCTTTTACCGTGTGCATGATTTAGCATTTTATCTGCAAAAGTTGCCACTTATACATACTTTAATTCTAATTTGGCAAGTTTCAAAGCAGTAGTTTCACTCTGTCGCCTCCATTAACAATAGACAAACTGCACAATATTTAAATGAGCTCCTCTTTGACTGTATATTGAAATGTCAAAATTTGCACTGGAACAAAAACCAGGCAAAATTCAATCTGAGTCTGAATAGAATATTAAATAAGCTGACTCTCTACCGCCACCCAGAAGCAGCATCCAAGTAAGGTCGCCCATGGGAGAGTTAGTCGTTCATGCAGAATCATTAAGATTCATTTTGTACATTATGCGTTCTGGGGATCTGTCGCGTACACATTATAGCAGGAATTATGCCGTTATTGTGATCAGACTTTGCTAAATACAATTTGTGTTAATGTAATCCTTGGCCTTTGCACTTCATTTTCATGTCTAAAATAGTTAAACTTTCTTTAACACAGTTAAATGCAAAAATAAATACACATGACAAGCAAACACACACACACGCACACATTTTGGCATATGTAGTTTATGAAGACCCTTATAAAGCTAATGGTTTTTATACTGTACAAACTGTATATTCTATGCCCTAACCCCAACCCTGGCCCTAAACCTAACCTTCACAAAAACATTTGGCATTTTTTAATTAACAAAACTTCACCATTTAGTATGTTTTTTAAGTGATATGGTTTGTGAGGACACAGGAAGTGGCCCCATGCTTACATTGTTATACACATGTCATTATACACATTTGTGTCCTCATAAACCACATATTCAACCCCCCCACTAACCCTCCCACCGAAACACACACACACAGATATGCATTTACAGTTGATTTCCACTTAAAATAACTTTTCCAAGTTTAAATACTTTTTTGTGGCACACTGTCCAGAGTCTGGTTTGTATTCTTGTAAACATTTAACATTTTCTGGCTGTATTTAAAATGTTTTTAAAATACAATAACATTGTTCATACATTGTTAATCTTGCATTCCTCTCGATTAATATATATCGTTTCTTGTCAGAAAGCTTTCCCAAGCGTGCTTCATCAATGTGGACACAGAAATAACAGCTGATATATTAGGGAACAGCTCCTAAACGTGTGTAATCATGTGTCACCCATTTGTGTTTTATGTGACCAGCTGTGGTTTATCAGATTAATCTGTCTCAATTATGTGTCATGAACGCATCCCCCATAGGGCCGTCAATATCATTGACTTGTACTGAAGTGGGGAGTTGTGGGGTGGGTGGTACTGACCGCCAGTTACAACCCAATGAGCCATGGGCAGTCAGCTGCCGATCATAGCTCATTTACACAACACCAACCTCATGTCTCTCAGTCCATATTAGACTTATCCATCTGACCCCTGTTGGGTCACTCCATACTTATCCAGAAGCTTTCTAATACTCATGTGGTGTAGGTTAGGTTCCTGTTTGCCCAATCATAAAATTCTAGTAACTTGGGTTATTTGTTACCATTTACCAAAGTGCACTACAGTTCTAATATGTTAAAATGTCGAGTAATGAATAAACAATCACCTTTACCTGTTTGTAATTATTTGTGTTGGTTTTGATATGATTAGTGTTATATTTGAGAAGTTTTATTTGTGTTGCAAATAGGATCATTTAAATATGGTTCAGTTACAATAAAATGGTTCAGTCGCAATAAAATACATAGAAACTATTTTTTAAGTACTTAACATACTATAGCTTCCTTCTGTTAATAAAATACAGGTTTAGCATCTGTCTAGCCAAAACAGACCAAAATGATCCACAGTGATTTACAGGAGCAGAAGTGGCTGAGCGATTAGACTTAAACACAGAAACATTGATGTGCGACTAATCTTAGACCACTTTGTCTTTTCTCAAAGCTCTTTGAGCAAGATGTCTGGAGCACCTACTTGCCTTAAAACCAGAAATTAAAACGATTTATCGACAAACCCACGACAAAGAGGACCTAACCCTATATTTAAGCTGAGAAGTAGCATTTTCACCTGGAAAGCTGTAATTAATAGGGCCAAAGACCCAACTGAAGTCTCACCTCACCATAATCTTCAAATGTAAATGAGGGGTTTAAGACTGATATTTCTGGACATCCTGGAGACACTGCAGAATTAGGACCTCAATCTGGGTTTTGCAGCAGACAGGAGGTTCACCAGATACCATACATGTAGCTTGAGAGAATTGTGCCTGGTTAAACTACATAAATGATGATAGTGGGCAGTTAGCAGGCTAATACGCAGGCTAATACATGTTTGCCAAGGCAGCTTATAATTACATTTACTGATGCTAACAGTTAAAGTTTTTCTGCCTGGGCACAAAAATTTGTCTATTCCAATTTCGGAGCACCATGCAAAAGAAGATTTCAACCAACTTTGCTGTTTCTAAGCAGCATACCATTGCTAAAATTGCGAAATGAATTGTAAGACATGCTAGGCTGACTGGGACGTGCGCTAAAGTCTTGGCTGCTTCACTGCAAATAGACTTTCAAGGCTGCTCTTGTCAGAAAATATATGCCGTAAATTATGCATAGCATACATCGTCAATATATATTTTATTAACGCTAAGTTTCTAACTGCCTGAGAAAAGGGGCCATGTTTTCTAGGGTGCTAAAGTGAAGTGAACTAAAGGGAACTAAAGTGAAAATGGAATTAAAATTGGTCATATAACGTAATAACTTATATTAATAATGTTCCTGGCATCATTATGTACGATTCCTAATCTTTCAACATAATGTATTAAGCTCTGCCTTGGAAAGCTCTTAGCTGCCTGCCAAATACTATATATTAGCAGTGCTATAATTGGCAAACCAATCAGTTTTCTATTCCTACAATTAAGTCCCTCCCTATATATTCTTTTCTAACTCATAAATATGTTAGGTTACAGAAATAAATCATAGAAATAATAATACTGACAGAAGTGTTAGTGATGTTATGTTGATGCTACGTTTAACTACAATTATGCTTTATATTGTATACAATATATATTATTATTTTATAGTATATACTATTGTAGATGTTACGATGGAGTGCAAAAAATGTGAAAATTAGATGTTTCATTGTCATTTTCTCTTTGTGTATTTTCTTTCCTCCTCTAATATGTTTAGCATGCTTTCTGAGATCTTTTAATATGGCACAGGATGCTAAATCGACTACTACAATAGTTGTTTTGTAATCAAATCTTCATCGTTCTTGATTTGATGTGTTTTATTTCTCAGTGTCTCATGACTAGAGATGAAATTATTCAGTCTCTGACTGACTGTAACCTGCTATTATAGCTGAAGTGAAACGTCACTGTATGTCCTGTATGTCACAGTATGTCCCTCCTGCCTATTTAGTATCACATTGCATCATTTACTGTACATTTATTAGCTTTAGCTACAACAGTGCTGATTTTCAGTATCTAAAAACATTCAGTTGTATGCATTTGTGATTTCTGGATGCTGTTATTTTATAAAACATTAATTTAGTTTTAAAAGCCAGATGGTCCCCCTCCTTGAAAGATTAATATTTACCATGATGGGTGCCATTTTATTAAAAGTGGGGCAAGTGATGCGCATGTGAAACATTACTTATATATAATTGGATGCTTTTGCCTTTGCTTGTACTATATTTTTTTTTCAAAAATTGCACTTTCCAGCCATTAAAAGAAACCATGCAGAGCGCAGGCAGCATGTGACATCGTGCCATGAAAGCAGAACATCTCATAAACAGAAGTGCATTTATTGCAGCAGTTGTTAAATAATAATGCTGATTATAGGGGCACGACACAGATGTGAAAATCGTCTGTCAAAGATGTTTGTCACAGAGGACGGCAATAAAATAACAACTAGAATAGCTAAATGACACATGATGAACGTCGGTCGGGGGAAACATTTTCGAGGAAATGTTGTCTCTATGTTGTCGAACAGTTTCAAGCTTAGTAGCTGAGTAGCAGAGTCAGCATTTGATTCTTAATCTCTCTTACATTCCAGATAAGGAACTTTTGCAGCATGTTTACATACAGATTAAAACTGACATTTAAACAAGAAGATTGAAAACTGTTGCAGAAATAACAAATAAACAGCAAATAATCAGCAGAAAAAAATGTTGTGACAATGTTTTAACAGTATATTATAGTATGGTACATTTTCAGATGTGTGTACTGTAAATAATTTTTATATAGTGATTGTATGTCTTTGTGTGTTAGTAAGTGACTGTCATAAACCCAGAGGAAAATGTTGAGAAGGTGTCTTTTCAAACCTCAGAAGACTTGCAGTAACTTCTTTGTTCTTTGTTATGCTTCAGCTCCATCTCAGATGTTGTCTTAAAAATATTTAGGAGAAATAAAAAATAAAAACAAAATAGTCAAGTGTTTATGTACAATGACAGTCTACTGTAAACTCTTTTTATGTAATCTTTATGTAATCACTGTTCCTAATTAGTTCAGTAATGATGAGGCTTTATGTGCTGCAGATTAGTCAAATATAATTCACAGTGGGTAGAATAGAATTAATCAGGTTTAAAATTCAGTGTTTTCTTTTTGGCTAATAAACAACAAATATCACAACAGCAGGAGTGCTGTAAGCACCATAGGCACAAGTCCTGAATGTTATTACAGCCATACTGATATTTCATACACTCTTTTACATTTTTTACATTATTTCATACTGCTTTTGTTTATACATTTGGCAGATGCTTCAATCCAAAGTGCATTCAGGATAAACATTTTATTGCCATGGGTGTTCCTGTGAAACAAAGCCTTGATCCTGACACGGCCAGACTCATTTTATCAGCAAACATTTAATATAAACATACATTTCAGACAGAATTTTGCAGTTAATTTAGTTTCTTTTCAAGTTCCAAAAGAAGACAAGGCAGATCATGCTGTCTACATAAAACATTGTTAAAATTTAAATCAGTATATATGTCCATTTACAGAGACATTACTGAAAATGCTTCTTTTTGACTTTTTCATATGTGATATAATTTTTCTATACAAATGATAACAATTTGTGTGAAAACTTGAATGAACATGAATTATTAATGTCTTAGTATTTAGTATGTCACTTGAAAACATGGATTTAAGATGGCACGGACAGCTTATGTTATCCCAAAAAGCCTTAAAACATGCAAGATGCTTTTTAAAATATTCTCAGTGAAAAACAGTTAAAAAAGTATAAAACCTTTTTTATTTAACATGGTCAATGTCACGAATTTGATTAGTTCTAGAAATAAGATTGAAATATTGAAATACAGTCTGAATACTATGGGGGACAATCAAGTTCATGTTTTGCCATTTATATACAGTATGTTTTACTTGCCAAGCTGGTGCTGTCATCTGCAAATCTGTTATTTTGAAAGGGAATAGTGGATTAGCAACTCAGAAATGCATTTGTCTTATATTGCTATAATGCACAGAATATCAACATCGACATTTCAACACTTAACCTGTCTTAATTTTATACATAGTGATTAAGTATCTACTGCAAGTTTTCAGCTCAGCTATCAATGCTTTGTGTGATTTAAAAAATGAGTCTGATTGTAAAAAAAAATTATCTACTAACAAATAAAAGTCATTTAATTAATTTAACGCTGAAAACTGGTTATGATAACCATCTATATATGTAACTGTGTATATGTTAATATGTCTATATATTGTCTGTACAAAATCAAAAGCCACTAGTAAGAAATTAAATATCTTGTTTATTTTTTCAGCAACATCTCATTGTTTTTGTTTTGTTTGCAAAAAATGGGATTATGCTTTTTAAATTGTAAAATACTTGTACATCATGGTAGTATTTGTTTGTACTGCTAATATTTGTTAAAATGACTTTATTACGTTAATAAGAATTCAGATGCTTTATGTTAATATGAATTCGGGAGAAATTAAATGTATGCATTATTTTGGACTGAAACATGACCTGAAGATGTTTTTTATGAGATTTACCCATCTATAGCACACTTTCGATGCGTATAATATACTTATAATACTCCTCTATTAGAGTACTCATCAATATAGAGTCCACTCAAACATCCTCTTGTTTCTCTTCATGGGTAATTCAGTGTCTGTCTGTCTGGCCTCTTTCCCAGCTGTAAGCACACTTCACAGAGCTACACTCCCCGGCCACATATATAATTGCACATCTTTCACCAATTAATGTCAAGCCTCTATCAGCATGTGATTGAAATGAAAGGCCATTATGTGAGGGATCGATCCAGGCTGCCCACAGCACTTTGAAATGGACTGCACCAATCACGCGGCAGTCAATTTCCAAATGAACCCATTGGTTAGTTTGGTCATGGCCCTGGCTTTTTCAGAGAGGAAGTGTCAGGCAGGGATGTCTTTCTCTACTGAATACCATACAATACATACTGCATCAGTGCCTACAACATTTCAAATGCTGAATATGTGAATATGCTGAATAAGTGTTATGCAATATTTGACATCTATTTTTTTACTTGTCCTGTTCAGTTTGTGCATAAAAAATGTCTAGAAGTCAAGAGAGCTTAACATTTTGTGACATTTTTTTATTGGACTTCATTTTCTGGACAAATTGAGCAAACTGCCTTGTGGGATACAGTATAAAAGAAAATTTTCTCTGTTTTATAATGCCAGTTTTGTTGGCAGTGTATGGTATGTATTGTTTGTACATGTATGGTATGTATACATAGTAAATGCATGTTTTTATTGTTGTCACCGATAATTATATTTTGTCAAGTGGATACCTTAACATGAGCAATACTGATACAAACACTGGACTGTCACACAGATATATAGAGTTATTTTTTATTGTCTGACAGGTTCCTTTAGTCTAATTAATGAAGCAGTGTAATTGGCCATGATGTATATTAGTATGGAGGCAGCGCCCCCTACAGTTTAACAGAATAAAAAACTGTCAGATGGCCAGCAATGTCTAGGGTTACAATTAAGTTACAGTTAAATAACATAAATGAGAGATTAATATGTTATTATTAAAGTTAATTTTACAGGCTGTCTGCATGTATTTGCTCACAAAGATGTAATGCACAATGTTTAGGAAATTATTAAATTTTTATCATACTATATATAATCATTATATTATAACTACTTCTTGGGTTATTTATGTCTCATATGTCCCCAGAGGGAATACATTTGCATTATATATTTTAATATGTTTATATATTGAATAGTGTTAAATATTCGTAATTTAATTGTATTATGATATATTTATATATTTTAGGTTTTTTTAGGGTGTATTTTGGTAATACATTAGTATAGCAGTTATTTTTGCACACTTATCTTTCGTATTCCTTGTATTGCTTATCTTGCTTAAAAGTGCTTAATGATTTGTTCATATTTGCATTTGTATTCTATTTATATTAAGTCAATTGTATTGTATCTACAGTACAGTATTGTGTACTACATTAACATCCAAAAAGTGAGGTTCATATTTTGTACTATGCAAACGTATATCTGTTTATACCTTTCTATCCATAACAACAAGAAATATGTATTGTATACAATTAAAGTTAGCTAATGTAGGCAAATTAAACACAAATTAACGTATAAAGAGCACTAAACATTTAAGACAAATTACCCACAATTCTCATCTCTTAAATGCATAAATGACTGTCTATTTACTTACACCATACATCAGTGATTCTGCTTGTTGCACTTGTTCATCTGTGGTGTAGATAAGATGAGCTTTCACTCCAATAGATGGCAACAAAACACTAGCCAGCAGTGAAACTCAACATATAGGTCTCAGATTCAGCAGTGTAACCCATCAGTAATGGATGATGTATGTCTTATCTACATCAATGGAGTAATTACCACAGATATAATTCCCCCAGTGTAAGAGCGTCAGAACCCATCTGCAATTGATCTGTTGATAATCCTAATAGGAGGTAAGACTTGTAGTAATTATTACTATGTAAGAAAATTTAGTAGTGCTTAAATGTGATGTGATTTAAATCCTGTGTCAAATCTGACCACAACGTTGTATTTATAGCTAAAATAAATTCCTTAAAATTACAAAATAATTTCATTAATAGTAACAATTATGACAACGAGTTCGTTTATCAAACTGATTTTTTAAAACTGAAATTTCTTAAACATTTAAATATTTTACTACTATTACTACTAATAATAATAGTTTTAAAGAAAAAAAATTTAAGTTTAAGTGTAAGTTTTCCTTGAATTGGCTTTAAAAATACAACCATTGTGACCGCACAAAATCATCACATTTATCTTCACAAATGTTTTCTTTTTTTACTCTAAAAATACTTTTGTCTTGAATTCGTCTCCGTTCTCTCTCTTGCAGAAGTGTCTAATGTAATTGAACTCTAATGCATTAGGGATGGTGATTGAAATGCCAAGGACACGTATAATTTCCCTCTTTGTCCTCTCGGCCCCTGCGAGCGCTCTCTCTTGCTCTCACACCCGGGGCCTCTCTACCTCACGGCACCGTTGACAATCAGCCCTCGTCAGTGTAATTAAATGATGGTTTATAAAGTGTGAGAAGCCACTATGACCAAAAGCAAATAGGTGCTTATCGGAGGGCTGCTGAACAACCCTAATTTTCTCCAGTGGCAATTTCCATCTGTTATCTGGGCTTGGAATCGGCCCCTTTTAGCCCAGCACTCTGTTTCATGGTAGTGAATGTTCGCTCCCCGCTGCTGTGTTTTTTTTCCAGAAATATACACACATTTTGCCTTTGACAGAATGACATTTTAACAGCAATGTACACTTGCCTTCACATCCTTGCTGACTGACATTTTAAAGACGTTGAAAATGAAATATTTGGAAGATTGGCAATTATCTGTGTTTTTTATTTGCTTTGTTTGTTGACATAAGAGTGCTGTGATGTTTTTCTCTTCTTCTTTTTGAGCATTTTGTTTTTTGCATGTTACAGGAGACCATATCCAAAAAAAAAAATTCATACGGCAATAATATCTGTTACTGCATGGCTACAGTAAGCCCCTAATAGAGTTACCGTACAGCTCAGAGGGTAAAAACAGTAATATTATAAGAATATTAGAGCTGGCAGCCTGGCTTTCATTACAATGCGGCTTTTGAAATGGTTAACTTTCCTTTTTAATCTTCAAATGTTTTACTGTATAATAAGAGACATCGCTCACCCTCTCAAGTTTTTGCACTTTGAAAAGAATCTGCCCGTTCGTAGCACTGGAACACAAAAGCCGAACCATATTATCTAGCTGAAAGAGGCCAATTGCGCCGATGATATTTTATTGAATTAGAAAAAAATTTAATTCTGGCACCATGCTTTTTAAGGACATATTGATGGAAGGCTATCATTTTTCCCAATTAAGGTTTGCCTTGTGGAAAAGAATTGATTATAGATTAAAACTAGTGCTTTTAATATCTGTGCGCATGAGATTCACTCACTGATTAATAAAGAATCTGAAATCAAAAACACTTCAGCCCTAAATCCTCCTAAGAACATTATTAGCTCCTTCTGATCGTACACACAATGATAAGTGTCAGAAAAAAGCAACCGGCCTGAAAATGAGTCGAACCCGTGTCTGATGATTGAAGTGCATCATCATTTATTATTACAATGCATCAGCATATGTGCTGCTTTATTTCTTTATTCTTTTGTTAAAATAAAGTTACACTTATTAAATTTCTACTAAAATAAATGTATATCGTTCAATAGCATAAACATTAAAATATGGTACAAAACATTAAAATATGGTACAAAACAAGATATAATATGAAGTATCAATATTATAACATATTATTAATAAATCATTCTTAATCATTCATAATTTAATATAAAATATATATTACTGATTTTGACAATTTGCAAACTGTAATCCTGGTACAAAATCAAAAATTGTGCCATAATAAATTTTCTTTACCAGCTGTATAATAGAAAAAGCTGAATTCTTACCCTGCAGATTAGGAGCTTCGGTATTGCACAAGGTGGTCACCGCTCTGAGACTATGCAAACCGTGACCTCACAGGGGGCACAGCACAAACACACACAAACACCACACACACATCACACACGCACAACGCACACCCACACTGTGATCTCCATCACAGATCACATTCACTAAGCACATCCTCTGAGTGCTGCCATGTGTCTGTTTCATGTTGTTTGTTGGTATTTTAATGTTCATATCATACTTTGACTACAATAATATAGTCAGAATAATAATAGTGTATGTACTGCTAGCTAGCTGTGGGGAAAAAGTATCTTAAATTAATTTATTAAATGTAATCAAGGCTATTAAAAGCTGTCAAATTTTAAAACAGTTTTCAGCAATAAAACTAATTATTTTCAAAAATGTTATCTTGATTAGATTGTCATACGAGTAGCTAATTGTTTTGTTGTGTTGTATGATTAAGAATAAACCACTCATATTTCCAGACATATTTATATCTTATATTAACATAATTTACTGGAAAGATAATGAAGAAGGACTGTTTTGTGTAATTGTTGAGATTGTTGTGTAAATCATTCATAATTCTATTGCAAATTGTTCAGTTCATCACTTTTTATTTAATGTGAAATTACACAAAAAAAAAATTTCTCTTTCTATATGTTCAAACCTAATGCTCTTTAATTCTTCTCTATAGTGTATAGGATATGGTCATAAACTAAACTACTCTGCAATAAGGTTAAAAACACCTTAGATCCCCTGGATCTCCCTCTCTCTCTCTCTCTTTCTCTCTCCCTCTTGCTCGTCGTCTCTCTCTGAGAAGAGTATTTTTTCCCTCAATCATGCCCTCATTATTGGGGGCATCATAGTGGGCTGAGCCTTGCCTTTCCCCAGTGGATCAGAGGGCCTCTGTCAATTATTTGCCTCCATTTGTTTTTTGGCACCAGAGGTTAGTCCAGCACTTGACTGCTGTCCCCAAGGTGTTTTCAATCTGACGAAAGAGTATCTGTTTGCCCAGATCAGTCGCTGTCTTAACTGAACATCCTCCACCATCTGCTGAGGGTTTAATGCTCAGCTACCATCAAATCCCAATGTTTGTGCAGAGACTGATCCTGGAACCTCAGAGGATCACAATTCTATAGTCCTCTTCCCGCAGATCTGATCCACTGATTAATCACTTAATCTGGGTTGCAAACACAGGAACTCCCAGAATGGCACAACACGTGGTTGAATCTTTCAGTGGAATGGTAGTATCACAACAATAGACCCTCTCAAGCATCAGTCTTGCCTGCTTAATTGTTTGTATTTCTACAACATTGTCACTTCTGCATTTATTTCTTTGGTGGCTTGCTAATTACATCAAGTTTCCCTAAATGAAATCCTGTGGGCCAACAATTTCATCATGAGTTTCTTCCTCATTAACCAGAAACTTCCTTCTGTATTCTGTATTTCATGGATAATGGAGGTTAAAAACTGACTGACGCTCAGATTTCAGGCTGCGGAGTCACATTTTTCCTCACATTTTCACCTGCTATATGCGATTAGCTTTGCTAACATCAGATGGATGGAGCCCCTTGGGCTTTTAAGCTCTCAACTCACAGTTTGAAACTTAGCTACCTTGAAAGACTCTTACATCCTTCAAAGCAATTTAAAAGTCAAAAAGTGAGCATTGCACTTTTTGGTCAAAAAGTGCTCCCAGCGCTCCTTTAAAAACTGGCACAATCAGAAAAATGTATGTGTATTTAGCAGCGCTAAGTGCTACTCAATCTTACATTGCCTGCTGCTCATGTGTTACAATATCTTCATTGCTTGAACAATAGTTTCTTCATCGTAACTGATCCTGCTATGGGAATAAACTGATCAGAGTTTAAATCTGAATTAGAGAGCCTGGATTCGTGGTATCACTTATCAGGCATTACAGTAAGGGTCACTCATCTCCCCCAATCGGTTCCACATACTTGGCATTTAGACGCAACGCATGAACATTCACAGAAGGCAAGCAAGGTGCGTGTACCTCTGTGGAGGGCTGAAAAAGTGCAAGGCTAATAGGGTTAATTGTTATGTAAAAAGTGCCACGGTCAACTGCAGGCTGGGGGCGCAACCCCCCCCTTCTCTCCCAGAGGGGAATTCAAGCCCAGATGGCATTTTTCTGGAGGCTGTGACCCACAAGGGGCTGGCGCCAACAAAGAACAAGGTGCATCGCCTCTGTCTAATTAATTTACTATTATAGCACCTGTTTCCGAATAGATAGGCCAGGGGAGAGAAGCGCTCCCCAGACGCAGCGGTGGGGCTCGTGGTAAATGGGGTTTGAGCTGATTATATTAAGCCGATGCTTTGATCATCTCCAGGCGTTAAAATGGAAATATGTTTTCACTGGCTGAGGGCCGCGGTAAGAGGGGAGCAGTGCGGGGATGCGGCTGATTAGTTTTGACTGTGGAATCACACGAGGCCTATTGCTTTAAATAAAAATATCCAACTTTTAAGCCTCGTTGCACAGAGATGGAGCTTACGTTGGCTTGGTGGAGTGTTTTGGTCCTCGACCGGGGCCTACAGATTCAGTGCCCCACAGAAGACACCTTGCATCTGTACAGAATTTGACTGTGTGCCTGTGCCTTGCATGGGCTTTTATTAAATGTTTTGGCTCATTTTTATTATATTTTCTGCTAATAATAAGTAGCACAGTAGTGTAATACATTCAGATCCATTTAACACATTTTACCATGTTTAAATCTGTTAGGAAAAATTTCACACTTTTCACTGAAATCGGTGCAGAAAATTGTGCTAATTTTGTCTGTGCTTGTTCATCATAGGTGCATAAATGTTTATTAATCTATTTTTTTTATTGAAAAATTATAAATTGTAAGCCATTCATCATCAAATACCCTTTAGAAAACTTTTTTTAGTGTGATATCAGTTTAACATTAATATGTTTTCACATTGATGGACAAGCGTTGACGTGATGGCCCATAATTGCTCTCCTCGGGTTACACACTAATTCTACTCAAATATTGGACAAATAAGCACCAGGCTTTAAACCTAGATTGGCGAGGCAGTTTGGGAGGGAGCGTGGGGTCCGTGGGTCTGAGGCAGGTGGGGGGTTGGTGAAATGAAGCATCAATGATGGAATAATAGGTGATGAAATGGAAGCCCTACTCCAAACACTGGCACTCTGTAAATGGATTTTGGGAATATGCTAATCTTGTCTTTGCTCACACTTTATTTATTTCTGCCCCAGTGCCCCTTAAGGATTAACATAATTTATTACCTGCAAAACACCACAAAACAATTTTGCTTGTGTAAAAAAAGTGTTCACCAACATTGGCACAGTGAAAAGATAGTATTGCAGTAAGTTTCCTGGAAATACCTCTTCCTCAAAGAGCAATATAGGGCATGATTTACAGCAGCTAAAGTCATGATAATGCTAATCTAATTTGACAGTCATCAGTAACATTAGCAATTAATTGTTGTAGGTCAGTGCAGTAGAGCACAGCATGTTATTTATCACAGATGTTTGCCTCAGGCTTGACAAAAAGGTTGGTTATATTACCTGCTTGCGGAAAGGATTTTTTGTACAAAAGCAACATTTTATGTATTTTTTAATTGAATTCCATATTTATTTTTATAATAATGTTTCTGTTTCTAGAGTTGTTGTTTTTTTAGATTCATTGGTTTTCTAGATTCATAAAAATGTCCATTAAGCAGCTTGTCATTTAACATCCTACTGCATATTAGTGAGTAATTTTAAGGAAACAGGGGCATTTGAGGGTTATTGTTCAATGTTGCTGAACTTCAAGCATTTACTGCTGTACATTATAAAACGGATAGTTCTGGTCCTCAATTCTGATTGGTTAAACAACGTTCAAAGTTGTAAATTACCCTATAAGCACACATGTATAACCACATCAGTATTGCTGTGCCACTGTGTCTGTATTGGTTCAGAAACGAAGAACAATATTGATGGCGGAAGAACAATATTTTTTATTAAATCATTATATTTTTACTGTGCGTTAATTTTATGAAATCCACTAACTACTCACTAACGAAGCTACTAACCTGGTTGGGTTTGTTCGACCCTATAAATTTCATTGACTCAAGCAGATGTCACATGTCCTTGACAGTGAGTAGGCAGGCTGTACACCATGGTTGCACACATACATCCAGGAACGTCAATAGCTTGCCATGTTTTTTTGGCACAGATCTTTAATTTGGCATCAAAAAAGGGGGAGAGGGAATTAGACGCGCTCTCCTGCACACTGTATCCTACACGCCGCGGGAGTTGAGTACCTCAACATTCGTTTTCCAATTTTTCTCCGTCTTGTGCGTTTTGAAATCGGCTGCGTCTGTGATTACAGTCCAAAGGTTTCCCCACTTACCTTGCCATGAACAATGAGTTTGCTGTGAATAGGTGCTATTCACGTGGTTAGGCTTTAATGGTCTTCCAGGTTGATATGTCGGGGTGGGGGGTGAGATGGAATATCTCGGAGTGTCCACACTTTGAAACGCATAGAAATGAACATGTCTGCACTTGTGGCGAGATAATGACAGGTTTGGTAGCTGTAATCTGCCACAGCAGATGGTTACCTGCATTGGTGAGACAGTGCTTATGAATAATAAAATATGGAGTTTCTGCTTTAAATAAAGTATTTAGCGTGGTACCTGAGGCATGAGAGTAGAAAATAAGAGGGAGAAAGGGCTAAATGAACATGAACTGTATGGTTCTTGGTTTCTGTTTTATACTGTTGGCTATTGTTAAACCGTGAATGTTATTAAATATCAAGGTTCAATAACGTGGTGCATTAACACTTCAGAGGCGACATAAAATCATGAGGAATCGTGTTAGCTATGCTAATAACAGAGGACGAATGCAGGCATTATGCTAGCTCAAACTCTATTTATTTCATTTGCAGTTGTTCAGAGAGTTTGTTTTCTTGCTTTGGAGTTCGCAAGAGCTGCTTTGTGACCGTTTATAACTGGATATATTGTTGATAAAAGCTATTTCCTCCTCAGCCACTTAGCACTTATGGTACGGTCATGTATCATTGTAAGGCTGCATTTTGGTTGCAAGCCAATGCGTCTGTTGTCTATGATATGTCTGCGTTTATCTTATTTACTGCGATTAGACGTCTCTGCGTTGTCAGACAAACTCTTGAAAGTAGCTAATGCTCATTAACTCACTCACTTTGGCTTTACTCAAATTCTTTTAGACTGATTTTCTTGCATTATTGTCCAAAGAAGATTAGAAGCAAAAATCTTGACTGCTGTTCATGAGGTTATTAATGTGCTTTGGGTAATTGAACAAGTCCAGAGATGTTTTATGTGGGATGTGTTTTACTACAATATCATCAGCTTGGCAGTGTTTACATTTGGTAATAACAAGTTCTATCATTCAGGGACTGACAAATTCATGAGCAATTCGGATTTCTCAGTAATCTGCTTCCCCCGGTATTTATTTGTATAGAAAACACAAGATTTCGTCTCCCTGTAATTGCCTTTTTTAATTCCCCCCATCAAGCCAAGATTGGAAATATCCTGATTTTTTGGGACATCTTGGGACTGTGACAGCAAAGATTTGTGGAAGCTTGAGATTGTCTGCAAGAACTTTAACTTGCCTGAAAGAAATGATTTAGAAACTGGCCTGCATAGCCATGATAAAATGTAAAAAAGGGAAACATCTCAGTTTCAACCCGGCCTGTGCTAATAGATGGTGTACCACAGACAGTGCTGAGATGCTAAGCTAATCTTCGGCTGGTTATCCAGAGAGTAGCGTTGGGACCACACCATGATGGAAAAGCTGACTTTAAAAACAAACTTTGACTCTTTTAGTTCTCTTTCAGTTCTCACTCTAAAATAAATAAATCTAAAAAACTAAATAGTAAATGCTGTAAAATAAAGTGCCCATTGTTAGTTCATGCTAGTTAATGCTTACTAATGTTAACAAATGGGATCTTATTGTAAAGTGTTACCTTAAAATCTAAACATGCAAGTCACTGTAAAGTATAGCACTTATTTGTCATGTTATTGGCATGCCTTTAAAAGCTAGTCAATATTTAGGAGCTTTCAAAAGCAAGTTTTTGGTTGTGAAGGGGAACAAACAATATACAAATGTATATGCTAAATAATAATAATAGTTTTGTAGAATATGGATTACAAGGCACATGTTTATTGAATAAAGTAAATTGTTCTGCATTTTAGTGAAGCAGTGGTTAAACTGTAAACTATTATTTGTTAATAGTCTTTGAAGTCTATCCTAAATTGAAAGGAGTGATACAGTTAATAGTTAGTTGAGCTTTTTTGTTGCTGTTAGCTTGCATAGGCTAAAGATGACAGTGGTACTGTAATTTATAGACTTTGTAATCTGTCCCAAACAACAGAATACTTTTTACTTAAATATGCAGGACTTGCTGAAGAGTGATTAGTTGACTAGTTGTTCTGGCAACCCACAGAGGTATTGATTTTAATACATTTTATCGTAAAAGGTCCACCAGCATATATACATTTTTTGGGTATTACAATTTAAGGACCTTGTTTGAAAAAACTTGACCACATCAAACATGCTGCTGAGGAAACCGGCCCCCACTGATCACATAATATCTTCCTCAAGTGGACACAAAATGCTGCCATTTTCCTTTTTGATTTGCTCAATGCCACGCCATGTAGGCCGAGCTCCAATCCTCCCTTATTATGTCTCTGTCTATTTTACATTACACCTGTTAGAATCACACAGATGTGAATCTAGCGGGAAGCAAAAGCGAGAATGAAACAAAACAATCTGAGATCGAATTCAAATAATTACAGACAATTTGGGTAGAAAAAAGGCCATCTGGTGTATGCATTACCTCTATTGAGAAAAGTCCTTTATTGGCTTGCCAGCTTCCTTTTTAGAAGTTCTCATGAAATATGTATGTTTTTATAAAGTGTCAAACGTTTTCCCTTTTCGTTCTTCTTAAGGGTAAACTGAAAGAGGCCAATTCAGTGGAAGTTAGCGGAAGAAGCTTGTAAAAAAGCAGCAAATGAGCTATAATCACTTCATACTTTCACAAGTAATGGTGTAAAGTCAAAAGTAATCATGATTTATAAAGAGCTTTCAGGCTCTTCTGGACAGTTTGATTGCACGTTTCATTGGTTCTTTGTTCATTTTGTCTGCAGGAAAACAACACTGATTAGTATTATATGTAAATTCGGCATGATACAACGCTACATTATGAGCCACTAATGCACTCTTGCTTATGATTAGGTTGGTTTTGTCATATGACTTTATTAGGGGCACTTTTAAACTTGGGCTTTGACACCCAAGTTCAGTTTCTTGGGTAAGGGTGAGGGGCAGCTTTCCGAACTCCAGGCAGTGAAACACTGGTTCAGCTTGAAATATGCAACACGTCCTCCAACCCATACAACCCATAGGTGTTTGTCACTTCCCTTAAATACAACTC